>JAQIWX010000034.1:0-38655 GCA_034696785.1 Lepidocyrtus cyaneus | reverse complement strand
AATGTAATGTTATTCTGACTGAATAAAGACGGTATGGCTGTGGCCGCGAACTGTCCATAATTTACTTTTTTTTTTACTTTTTAAAAAAACTAAGAAACGTCCATAGCCCATATAAGAAGAGAACACTAAAAAGGCACAAACGTGCCACTGAGAACTGTTAAAGGGAAAAACGATTGAGAATCGAGAGGCGTCACTAGTCATGTCAAACATTGAAAGAAATCTCATATGACAAACCATCTACTTCCAATGAGGATTTCCCCTTATGTCTATCGGTATGTTTCTACAAGTTGTATTGTACATTTTTGGTATTGTTATTTTTTCCTTGTTATAGAAGATCGGGAAAATGTAGGAAAACTTACTTCAGTAGAAAAAAAAGCCAAAAGTGAAATGCCTCCTTTTTTGCTTTTACACCATCACCATCGTCATCATTCAGTCAACTCTGTTTACTTTTCCTTATAGCACATGTACATATCGCTCCCTCCCTTTTACCCAAAAAGGGCTAAAAAGCGTCCATGCATGGAAGAGCACGTTTTGCTATACTTTCACTTACTTTCATGCAATTTTTTCTCGGAATGTTAGATAACAGAGAAAAATAGAGGAGTAGGAAAAATAGCAAAACAGGGGAAAGTAAAAGGGGAACAAATTTGTATTCCATCACCATCTCGAAAAAAGGGGATAAAATACAACACTCATGACTGACTACAGACACACAGAAGAGAAAAAGCAACAACAAAAAAAAAACTCGGCGAGAGAAAAATAAAGAAAAGTTGGAGCTTCAAACATCACAGGAAAAATAATACGAGTTTGTATTGAAAAGTAAAGAGAGAAAAACACGGTAAATACGAAAATTATGTGAAGAACTGAAAGGTTATTTCTTTTAGCTTCAGTCTTTTTGGTGAAGCTGTTTTTTTTCTGGAACAAACAAAATGTCAGCAGGAACATCATCTTGATTACTGACTAAGCATTTTATAAACTGCCAATAAGAGATAATTTGTGTTACGGTCTATTTGTTTTTTCGAGGAGGATTTTGTTTTGTAGGGTTGTTTTGGATTTAAATACTGTTGAAAACATTTTCGCAAAGGCAAAATGTAAGCTGACTTTTGTAATAATATTGAGGATCTAGAACATGAATGTTTTTGCATTTGAAAGGCGGGCAATTGGGATTTCAGCTGGATATGACTAGGTATGTAAGTGAAATTAAAATTCAAAATTAATTAAGTGAAAAGTCTTATTTTGATGTTTCCCACATGGACTTGGTTTGAATATTAGGCCCCCGCAATTCATTTTCCCACCCACAGGAATTGAAATGTAAACAAGCTGCAACTACGACTTACTTATTTAATGAAGGTGTGGGTGGGCTTTTTAACTAGGGGAATAATTAACAGATATCCGTGTCGTACTCATTGGCTTATTAACACATTTCCGTTATGTTTGGATCTACAGAAATGCCTCGTTCGACAGAAAATGTGCTACGGAGAAGAGGCGAATAAGGTTCCATAGCGAAGGCTATTTGAAGGGGCAACCCTTGTTTTGGTTTTGGTACAATATATCAACATGGCTTGATCAAAATAAAGTAGAGAACCATTTTGTTGCATTTAACGTTACCCATTAATCTTGGATGGAGGAGTTGTGCAGCGGGAAGAATTTACTGGAGATAAATACGCAGCCACGGCCTACGTAATAAATTAATTCATTTATATGGACTAGGTTAAATATAGAGTTCCTGTTGCTGCTCAAGCCTCCCATCCGTTCCCAATCCAAATGAGTGAATGCGCAAAAAGCGTGTCATCAATTTTCCATGTGTGGCATGGCTATAAAAAATTGGGCGCAGACTATTTCATCATTTCGTACCTTTTTCTCTTGGGCATATACAGACTTCAATAATATACCAAACACCAGGTTGCTCAGTAGTTTAGAATATACGACCATTTGACGGCTTTCGGGCATCACACACAAAATAAAACTTAAACAAATACACACATCAACCAATAATCACCATTCAACTGGCATATCACCCCGGTTATTTTAGGCAATTTTTCCCTTTTTCTATTTCCCCAGAAATAAGGAATTCCCGTTTTAGTGCTGCGGTTTTATTATGCACATTCCCCTTTTCCATAATTGCAATGTGCTGCAAATAATGGTAGTTTACTCAGGAAAACTCTCAAGGCTACAGATATACGCTCTTTGGTTTCACAAAAAGATACACTCTCTCGCTCCGTTGGATTCTCGGGCAGAAGGGAAAAAACCCTTCGACTTCCAAAGCAGCTTCCTAAATTACTTTGTGGGAAAATGTGGAAAAGGGAGAAAGCGTTGTCCTACTAATCCCATACAGTATGCAATCACATTTAGGATAAATATCTACAGATATGAATATATACACACAAGTG
Organism: Lepidocyrtus cyaneus; assembly: GCA_034696785.1. NCBI lineage: Eukaryota > Metazoa > Arthropoda > Collembola > Entomobryomorpha > Entomobryidae > Lepidocyrtus > Lepidocyrtus cyaneus. The sequence continues at coordinate 36,268 of JAQIWX010000034.1, read as the reverse complement.
GATTGGGTATCATCAGCATCATCACATTACATAAGCTGGATCCTCCTCGTATACAAAAACTGCACACATTCCAAAAGTTCCCCGGAATTGCCGTTCTTTTTTCCAAGATAATGATGCTTCAATCAACCATTCCAGTTATCTCCGCTGATGAAAGGAGAAAGGAGCAAGCCAAACCAGCAAGCATAATATCCTTCCGCAACTCTCTCTCTATATATCGCTTACTTTTCCCAGTGCATTATCTCTTTCTCAGGAAGTTTTTTTTGTTTCCAATATAGACAACCAGCCAGTGTTGGCCTGGCCTTTATTTTATTCCATTTCTCTGTTCACTCGGTCGTATAGACTGGTTTGTCTTTTTCGTCTTCTCCGATCCGATCGTTCTGATTATAATCATTGCCGTCATCGGGCTCCTCAATCAATCCAGTCCATTAATTGAATATCTGTTTCCGTATAGTCATTCCTTTTTCCTTCCTCTCATTATTACATTAAAGTACAAAAATACAGTCAAAGGAAGGAAGGAAGGAAAAATGAAAGAGAGAAACAAAAAGTTTTTCTACGAGTTCAGCTATTTGTGAAGAGGGAAAAGGTAATAAAAGTTGGAATTATCGTAAGCAACGTTATCAGGGCAGGACTTTTCCTCTTTCTATTTTCCAGAAAAAAACCAAAGTGTAAATGGTTTGTTTGGTAAGGGAAAGCCATTCTTTGCACTCCTCTAGTTGGAGTAAGAAAAGGTGCACAAGCTATATGGTATACCTCATTTACGTCTATTATCAGCTTACCAAACCAGATGGAATAGAATGATGAGGAGTGCAACAAAACTTTTTTCCGAGTCCCTCTCGTCTTTACTTTCCTTTTCAAAAAAATAGTAAAAATAACAAGTAGTAACAGTTAGGACTGCAGATGATGATAGTGACGGGAGATATTTGCTTCGTTGACTTTTTCTCTTTCTGATAAGGATGGGTGTAAGGTTGAGAGTTGGAGGCAAGAAATAAAATGAAATCATTAGAAATACTGATACTTTCTGCACTCCTTTCGTCTTATCGTTTTTATGAACAGTGTTTCTCCAGTTTGGAAAAACGGGAGGAAAATTTCTCTAATAAAAATAAAAAGGGGGAACATGACATCCCAATCTAAAATAGACTGGAAGAAGCCTACAACTATCCTTGACACAAAATGAGTCCCCGGCTCTAATCGTAAGGACAAATCTTTGATAAACTCTTTTAGGATGTTCCGTACATACCGTCTCCGGACCATTTCATTCAAAAGTAGTTACTCCATTTAGTGCTGTCGTAATAAAAAAATCTAGGAAGAGGTTCCTTTTGTTTCATGGCACAATTTTTTACACATTTTTAACTTTTTAAAAGCATACCACACTCCAACTATCAAAAGCATTTCCTTCAATTTGCTATTTCCGTGTAGAACAAGAAGAATGAAGTATTTTCTTCCATTTGGTATAATTCTAAATCATCATGATAAACGATGCATCTTGCTCAAATCTCGGAGATTCCGGTTGGCAAATTTTTTTTAGAAAATATATATTTTTAATTTTTACTCCCTTCTTTCCTGATATCGTATAAAGCTGTAATAAAACAGGATGGAGCTACTCTCTCAAAAAAGTATCACAAGCACAAGTATAAAAAAGTGGAGGAAGCACTTAATTTAAAATCAAGATATCTCTTGGTACATATTTCAACCCAAGCTAGGCAATAATTGTTGTAGTAATAATAGTCCCATCATCATTGCCATCATCCGAACAAAAAAAAGAGTTTGCCAATGCTTTATGTATAACTGCTCCGGAGTAGGAGTGGAAGTAAGCACTTCTGTGATTTTTTCAGATCAATTTTCAAAAATATGGGAAGCATCCTCCACATTCATCACGTCAGTTTTCTCTCCGTTTTTTTTCTCGCAGGGTTATAGTGAGCCCTTCCACATTTTTCAAACAAAATTCAAGAGAAAAAAAATAAAAGGAAAAAATCTATTGTGATATATCTAACCAAAGAATTTTCCAAATTGATTGTGCAAGACGAAGTATTAGAAGGAGACACATAGATAGCGCACACATATAGATAGGTATACACAAGACGGGCAAAAGGACTAACAAAAATGGGCTGGATGAGAGTTAGTTTTTGGAAGAAGGAAAAACGTTGAGAAATAGGAGAAGAAAAAAGGATAAAAAGAAAAGAAAAAAGAGATAAAAACAGGAAGGCCATATTTCCTTCGGTTTTTACTTCTTATGTGCCCCTCACATAACATATAAATAGTGGAAGGAGAAGAAGAAGACGATCGAAGGAAGGGAAAAAACCTGCCAATGATATATGGATCTTGGGTAAACGTAACATTTGTTCTTGAATGTCAGCAATCCACAATAGAAGTGGGTCGGTCGGTTGGGCTCCTTTCGGATACTCAGGATGATGCTTTTGCTAAAATACTCCAACACTATTCCAATTCAGCTAAAAACTGGATCTTCCTATAACAAAAGTCCCTTAATAAGTATAGGTATGTGCATATAATATCCGTCCAAAGGATCATATAAACATCATCATCACCCCCATCGCCGCCGCCACCACCATAAAGTTTATATGACAATGACAACAGTTACCAATGCCGCCACTGCCATGAACTTCTCTCCGTTTGGTTCGGTTTATTCATATTATTCGCTTTGGAAAATGTACCTACCGTCATTATTATTATGTTTTTAATGGTGGGATTTAGTTTTCAATGGGACTGTAGGTTTTATCCACAAAAGAAACTGTTTATTTGGGCTAAACCATACAATTCTCTTTTAAACTATTGTTATAATCTTGTAAAGGGTCCATTAACATATTACTGTTGGAGTTGGCTGATTTTGGATAGAAATGGAGGACTAATAATAGCCCGCAATTTTGCAAGTAATTGCACAACAATATGTACCCATATTTTGGGTACTTCCGAAATCCGACATATTTACATTTAGGTATGGATGGGATGATTGTAGCCGGCTTTTATCTAAATGTTCCACTGACTTTGTTGTAGCTTTATTGCGCACTGCAAAAAATGCGATTTTGACTTGAGTCAGTCAGTACTGAAATAACGTCCGTCATGTCATATGTCAGGGCTGCATTAGATGTTTTGTCAAATCTCCGTAATAATCGGAACTTTGGAAGACAGATGATAGGCAGTTTTGGGACACACATACAATGTCACAATACAAATTGAATAATGCGTACCTTTTCCTCCATATTCCTTTGCTTTACTATACGTCCATGACAGAACTACGTAGTCGAGATTGAGAAGGGAGATGGGAAAGAAAGACGAGCAGAGCAGAAGATCATCATCATCACGATCGTGACGGTAGAACTTGCCTTTTATTCTCCAGCATATAGCAAAAGATACACAATGAGGAAAGCAGGGGAAATACATAATGTGGAGCATAACATGATGCAATATCAAATTAGAGGAATCATGTTTGAAAAGTCGAGTCCGAAGAACTCCCTTATTTTGCTGATTTGCTTTGTGCAACCTCCCCTTCCTCCTGTGACTTTTGGACAAGGATGAATTAGATTATTATTATTGGTATGACAGAGATTTTCATGGATTTTATCTCATTTCGTGGAAAGCTGCTTAAAAACGTCCTATTTTAGTGGACATGCGTAGTTAAGCAGAGATAAATATATCTCCTTTGCTGTAGCGTATTAAACGCATAAAGGTTACGTGATTACATCATATTATATTTCTCTGGAATATAATTATTATTATGCTCCTACAACTGAAGCCTAAAAAATACGATTGTTATTTGTACGTAGCTTAACTAACATGTTACAAAGTTCAAGTTGTTGTACACATTTTTATTAAAAATTACATTTATTTTGCTCTTTCCGCCATTTATTCTGTATTTTTCAATTTCCGAGTTATGAATGCGTGGGTGAGGTAAGATGTCAAGGAAGAAGACGGATGGATGAATGGATAAAAAAGGTTCATTCCACATAAAATATAACAAAACATTATGCTCCATATGGTTCCTATTATTACAATGTTTGAATTGAGATCGAGGAAAGGGAAAAAAGGTTCTTTCAATTCAATGGGACCTGAAAAAGCTTGCGTAACTTGCTGCTTTTATTATCATCTTCATCCTCCTACTGCTTCCCTTTGTTAGTGACATTCCACCTACTTACATCAAAACCTACACTTTATCGTCATCATCTCTGCTTCTTTTTATTTTCAGAAAAATGTAAATAGGAGCAGATATAATCACCTAAAAATATGTTGTTTTTTTTCATCAAAAAGCCCAAAATAAGTACACCAAATAACCTTTCAAAAAACACCAACTCACCACCGTAATCCGGATCATTAAAAATACCAGACCAGCTTTTAGTCGAGGGTGGTGGTGATGGCGACTGCCTAGAGGGTGTGTGACAGGAAGCAATGTAGGTAGTAATCAGTTATAGATCAGTAAGAGAAAAATGACATGTGGAATGAATAAGTGATCGATCGGTATGGCATAGATAAAATAGATCGCGTTTGATGATTGGGAGCATGATGATGACTGATGACGGATGATGGAGAGCTATTTTTCTTCTTGCTTGTGTGGTAAGTAGAAATCCAAGGGAAAAAATTCAATGCATGTTTTCATCCTCCTTTTTTATTTTAAGGAGCCGGGCGAGAACAGGAGCACGTTACTCCCATTTATCAATTTGATATCGAACACACACTCATTGAAATCGTGATGCTTTGCCTACTTACATACCTAATCTATGGCTCCACATGGAGCCGAGAAATATTATGAAATGTTTAAGGAAATATTGCTAGCGTGTGCGTAATCTCATCTCAGAAACTGTTTCTCTCTCTCTCTCTCTCTCTCATTCTTTCTCTATTTTGATTTTTTACAAGCTGATACGCGGCTGCTGATATAGGGCATCTATATTGGAAGGTTTATGTGGAGTTGAGGAGAAAACGGAAATAAATGCACATGTTCCTCCTCCTCCTATGATGTTTTGTAGTTTAAAATTGTTATGAGATAGAAAACCTCAGAAAATCAAAATATAAGCAGGCGTTTTTTTTTATTTTTCATTCGCGGAGAGCGCCTTGCTCCACATCTGGTATTCATGTGTGGGCAGAGGCGTGAGGTAAAAGGGATTTTACTGCTGATGCTACCTACTTCCTTGTACAACAGTATTTATTTCGTGAGGCTCGTTGCAAAATGTAAATTTTCTTTGTGTTTCCGAACTCCACTCCGAAGTGTTTAAGCTTCTATTTTAACCTCAATTTACGATATAAAATCGGGGAGGTGGAACAACAAACAAAGAGCTGATTGGTAGACCCCTGCCATACAGATATCTACTCACGTCACCCCATTTATATACCGAAGACGCAGTTTGCTGCTGATTTTGACTTCAACTCGCCTTAGTCCCAGCCGATGGGTGCCTTTTTTATTAAACATATTTCGACATCCGAGGAACGATATGGTTTCAAAAATGGCAAGTGTGCAATTTACCATATTAAATATGTTGCGTTAGGTGTGTGGGGATCGTGTGGAGGACCCTGTTTTGCCTTGGCATTTTCCTCCTCCAGAATTCTAGATAAGAAAACTAATACTTGTCTTTTTGCTTTCCTCTTGCTATTCACATTCCATTTTCCTTCACGTCTCCCCCGTCTCCGTTTTCATTTTCAATTCCAGTATCAGACAACAATACAACAACAACAAGGCTGGGAAACTTCAAAGGAAAGAGGAAAAAAGGTTTCGACATGCCTTTGAAAAGTTTATGTTACGTTATCTTCCATTACTATGCACTCCTGCTGGAGGAGAAATGAAAAACATGAACACCAACACCACCACAACCAGCCATGCCGAGGCACGCCAGTCAACAAGGTTTTTCATCTTACAAAATAATACCAACATCTCACAATTCATTATTACGATAGCACGACGCTGGTTGGTTGGCATCTCCTTTCTATCAATTTCGTTTGTCTATGGTTAAATCAAAATCAAAGGGAATTGCAGATGTGGAAGGAAGGTTCTTGTGTGCTGGCTCAGCTCAGGTTCTCTTCATATTATGCATTATCTATTATTTTGTTTTCCTCCTGGTCTGGTGTTTATACCCACATCTATATTACATGCTTAAAGACACTTTAGGGAGAAAATTCTGGGGAAAACTCCCATCAAGGGAACCGAAAATCGAACCCGAGCCTGTGAACTCATATCCATACGTAACTTGGTTAAGGAACACATGTCGTGTTTATGTTGTCCCTGTCATCCTTTGATTTCCATTCCATGTAAAAACGAGAAACCAATGTTGTTATAAATGTATTACCTCACTACGCACTTGAGTCAACGTACATGTGTGTTGATATGGATGTATTTGTTTTGTTTTGGAAAATAGGATATGTTTTCGGAATGTATAAACATTGTTAAATTTATGGAGGGCCGGATCTGGGTTTGATCTGCTGGATGCTTTTGCTAGATCACTGGATTCATGTCAAACGGTTGCTTTTGAATACGTTTCGACTTAAGTAGCTTTATATTCAGCTATAATGTAATTCTCAGAATTGGGATGTGGATGAAAGCAAAGTAAGGTAAATGTAAACCGTGTTTTTGTTCGAAGTTGCTGGTGTACTACATTTGAATGGAACAAGACACATGAATTTTTGAGAAAGACATGTTTTGTTTTCCACATAAAACAAGTAGATACATAGGAACATGTGCCGTGTGGGTGACTCTAGTGGGATGGAAGATGAAAAGGTTTCCGTGCGAAAATTGTATTTCTCTCCTTCCGTTCTATATTGGCCAGGGACCAATATAAAATCACATCCTCATCATCAACATTATCATCAACATTCGTAGCCCACCACCAACCTGAGGGATATGCACAGCGGCCAGGAGCAACGATGGCGTTGTGCTGCTGTATTCACACATTTGATCTGATATTTCATTAAATAATAGAAAAACGATCTGGTGGGTGAGAAAAAGCACTAAGGCATGAGAGGATTATTACTTTGTGTAAGCAAGATTTAGCTTAGCTTGCATAATACAGTAGAAAGGACTAGGAGAGGATGAGGAGTTCCCTCCTGTCAGGGTTTTAACGCGGACGTTTTTTTTCTTTCAAAAAAAACGTTATTTATTTATGACGTAATGATTAAGTGAATGCACAAAATTCGTCTTTCATCACAGGACAGGCCAATGTTATTTCTCACTGTATGGAAATGAAAGTTGGTTTTAACGAGAGTGTCTCTTGCATCATGCCACTTTGCCACATTACAGGAGCATTGGCAAGCCCACACACTTGTCTAGAGATTGGGCTTGTGTGTTTACTTCCCGGTTTCAGAAGTGGAAGTCCAGTGGTGTAAGTCTAGCAGCGGCAGAGCAGTCCAAGTCCAGTGGCATTCATGTCAGTTCAGGATGTAGTTTTCAGCTTTTTGAAAACATGAGAGGTTCCTGATTCCGGACTGGGTGGTGGTGGTGGAGGAAAGATAAATTGGATTAAATTAAGCTCTCAGTTTTGGGCATATATAGATGAGCTTTCATAAATCATTTTCTCAAACAAGGAATTTTGACTGGGAAGTCAAAAGACTATCCCTTGTGATGTGAAAATGGAGAAGGGTCCCTCCGAGTTTAGTTTGCTCAAGTGTTGTACTCTCCCCCAATCCATATATGAGGAAGAAAAGAAAGGGCCAGCCGAAAGCAATCCTTTTTACAGTGTACCTTTCACAGAATCAACTTCCTTTTACTCCCTTTTAAAATTGTTCACTTTTTGCAAGAGTTGTCCGGGAATATATATGGGTTGGGTACCCAAAAAAAACATTTCAAACTTGTTACGTCAAAACTAGGAAAAAGGGTCAATACAATATATATGGGCTCTCCATTCCCATCTCTCTCTCCCGCTTTTCATGCATAATTTTCTCCTGGAAATAGGAAAAGAGTGCTTATCTAGAGTGATTGCAAATAATGCATGTTTTTGATGTAGTGTAAGTACACTATAAATTGTGGAGTTAAAATGGGGAGACTCACAACTTGATTTCCCTTTTGCTAGATATGATATCATACCGGACAAGTAAGCCATTGCTGTATCTACTTCTGGGGAGTGAAAAAAGTAGGCATAATGCAAAACTTCGTTTGCACATAATTTTCCCCGTCATGGATGTGGATTGGATATATTCATAAAGTTCATAAGTAAAAAAGGAGACTATTTCATATTATATCAATTTTATTCTCTCTCTGCTTCCTTTTTGCTCATACTTTTGCTAACAGGATCGACTAGCAGAATAATATCCCAAGCTTGTCCATTAGCTTTATGAGTTAGCAAACCAGGAGTCGAGAGTCTGTCAGTTCAAACTGTCGGCTTAGTTCTCTTCTTCTCCAAAAATTTCTATCATGGTATTATGTATATTAGCTTTACTGCCTCTGCTTGCGTCTGTCTGCTTTCCTTTTCAGTTGGCTTTTTTCTATTATGCATTTCCGATAGGACCACACACATGAAATGAATGAGACTAGGAGAGGAGGACCAACCAAGCCGACGTCATTACAGTCAAGAAGTCTAATCTAGTTTGGAAAGATTGTTATTATGAGAGGAAAATACATTAGGCCAAAAAGACTACCTAGCCCAAGTAGGAACAAAAAAGAGAAAAGATGATGCTATTATGTACGATATATTTACCCAAGTAGTAGTAGCACTTGAACACTTCATAATTTTATGTATATTTGTGTATGATGGAATGATCAAGATTAACCTAAAATCATAGTTTTTTTTTATGAATTATGCATGCAATCACTGGATGAGCAGTGTATGACGGTTTTAGTCTCTTGCTTCACTCCAGTTATTCATCCTATCAAATACTAATGTCATGCTTCAGAAACAGAAATCATTCGAGGAACCACTTCGAAGAAGTTGAGGAGCATTTTTTAAATTTCAGTTTACTTTTATTACGTTTCATGCATTTTAAAACATATTTTAGGCATACCTATGTGCAGCTTTGCAATTATGGAGAACATTTAAGAGTAGCTGAAAAGGGTAAAATAGTAGCGATATTGCGAAATAAGAACACACATTAATACTGGCGTATTCAAAACAGTCACATTAAAATTGAGAACTAAAGTTAATAAGCCATCTAAAACAGAGATCTACAAAAAATGCATTTTGTATAAACTATTACAGCTGAATAAACTATGGGTTATTTCATTGAGCTAAATAGAGATTAGAGAAGTCTGTTACAAAAGTTTCATAAACATCATTCAAGATATGACAAGTCTTGACAGGAAATTGAGTTATTTCTGGTTCACGATAGTTTCTTATCCAGCACAGCGTCGGTTGGAACTGGAAGGGATCAAGGAAATTACTTAGAATTTTGGGTTCATGCATGGAACATGTGAATGAGGAGAGGTCAAAGATATTGTCTGTAGCTTTCGGCACTTTTACTTTCAACCAAACTAAGCAATTCGGCGTATGTAATCTGTTGAAAGACACTGACAATGAGATAATTTTCCTCAGGTCATTTATGTTATGCTTTAAATGCATATTTTGGCAATGACGGAGTAAAATTAGAAGTATTGTTATCGCAATTAGGAATTTTAGCGGATAAATGTACGGAATGGCATGTTTTCTTTGTACTTAATTAGTGCCACTTATAACCATTACATTTCTCACAGTGTTATTCATACTTATGCATCTCGCTTAAAAATTTAACATTTTTTTGTACTTTTTAAAGAGACATACAGAAAAAACAATGTTGGTTTTACGGCAGTGGTGTGACTTTGTTAAAAAAAAGACTGAACATAATTACCTGTATTTCAGGCATGCATATCCCATTCACATCCCATCTCGTTCTTTTGGATTTCCCTGTGGCACGCGAGAAATGTGTATTTATGGCTGGGAGAGAGGTTTCAATAGCTAGTTGAACTTCACCATTTGAATTTAAGTTGATTCCGGTTTGTTTATTGCACGGAATTTGGACGAAAGCCCAAAAATGCATTGCATTGTTTAGTTCTCTGAAGCTTGTTCCTGTGTCAGAGGAGGAGTTTTTCAGCGACTGCATAAATGAGTATAGCCAAATGAATGAGTGGCGGCATCGGCTCTTCCATCTTTTAAAGATGGTTTTTACGAGTGAAAATCATCAGAGGAGCAAAGAGGAATGTAGATAATGGGATGACTTCATGAATACACTTTTAAATAGTGCCACCAGCGCAGCCCCAGTCATCATAATAACTACTACTTGGTGTGAATTTTGAATGGGTATTTATCAGGCGTTTATTGCACCTACCATACCACCATCATCATCCACAACACCAACCACGAAAACTAGCTTGAGTCTTCAATTTACTTTGGTATGCACTCACTTTTCAGCAGCCATCAGACCAAACCAGACCAGACTGCTCACTTTTTGCTTTTTGGCTTCAGACGACTCAAAATCCACGAAAAAAACTATAACTTGCTTGTATGCTTCGTTTTGCCCTATCGGAAGCAAATGTTAGTTCTATCCAGTTCCAATAAAATGTCTAAGTCGGCAAGTTTACAATTCCTTTTATACTTTGTAGTGTGCGTATAAAAGATAAATACTCTTGAAAATGAGCTTTTTGTTCCTACTCAAAATAAGCAGGGATGATGTAAGCACATAGCATCATTATTAGTTTGTGCGTGGCCAATTTGCATAACAATGAATATTTTCTTAAACAGACTCGTTCATTGCAATGTTTCTGAATCAAGAGGTTCAACAACTAAAAAGCCTGGTTTCTGGTTTTAGAAAGCCCCGCACCGCATCACCAGCAGCAAAACACATTTTATACGAAACCGCTGGAACCTGGAACATTTGTACCGGATTAGTCATAATCAGGCGGAGGAGCCCCAGCCGTAAAATTATATTTTGCACTTGAAGCTCAATCCTTCCTGGAGGCTAATAATTACATGTAATTTTCTCTCTTGTTAGAAAATGCGTAAAAATGCGTATCATCAATAAAATAATAATAATAATAATACGGTAGAAATTCTCCAGCTTAGCATTGAAGACTTCCAGCTTACAACTTTTACTTTTCTCTGAATGAATCACAAAAGAAGTCAATAACTGCCAAGGGAGAGAAACAGAAGAGACATTGAAAAAACCTGACTTTTTAGATGTCCGAAAAGTGGTACTGCAGTTTGTTCAACAGTTTTTTCAGAATAATGTATGCAACTGTCAGTTGTCGACTTTGAGGGAGTTTTTAAGCCTGCAGCTGCGGATTTCTCCTTCTTTCATTTCAGTTTCCAGCTCCCAAAAAGATAATAAGCTCAAACCAGCAATCAAGTAGTAAAAGTTGTCTTTTCATCATCAGGATCGAGTTTGATGATGATCGGGAGGATGATGCTGCTGCTGATGATTCTGGAAGTGAATGGAAATTTGTAATAATAAAGTGATCTCTCTGTGAGAAAGATGAGAGAGGAGGGGAGGAAAGCCTCAGGATTTTCTCACAACCCATTTAATCTCATTGGATTGGAGGAGAGTGTAAGTGGAAAGTGGAGGCATGTAAGGATGGTAATAAAAATTCATTTAAAATCAAGTCACAATCGTTAAAATCCTCTGGTGCAATCAGTATATATCTGAAGAAAACCGACTGAAAAGTTGAATAAAAGCAAAGGGATTTACAAATTGTTGGCACTGCACTGCTTACTAAGGACGGTGATGACTGGTGACTAACATGATGGTCGTTATCATCATCGTCATCATCATAACAGTTAACTTATTAAGCTTATTTCAAGAGCCGGATAATGAAAGCTAAATGGAATGGATTGGATGAAATGATAAAGGCCAGTAGATCAGATCAGCAAAAAGGGGCTGCTCTAATAATCCTTGATAATGCGTCGATGACAGGTTTGATTCAAACTGGTTGACAGACAGAGACCAGCATAGCAGCGGAATGGTTGCTGGTTTTGGGAAAATCGAAAATGATTCTGATGGAGAGAAGGCTGGAGCAACACAAGCATACACAATTAGTTTTACTATGAATGACTTTCGATGTTCGTTTTTTTTGCATTTTAGTTGGTGAGCTTTGAACAGAATCCTTTCAGAAGAAGACAGAGGACCGCTCTACAGGAAGCTATTTTATTGCTTGCTGAAGTTGACATACTCACTTGACAAGTTCCTCTTTGTCAGCCGTAATCATTTAATACATACCGATGGATTATGTTCGGCTGATTGCTTAATTCAATTTCACTACTCAATTTGGATTGGTAGCTAGGCTCATGGAACCGTGACTTGATGAATGGGCCTAGCCACATATTTATGTACGTGCATATTTCGGTACGGACTTCTGCAAAACCTTGCAATTCGGATGAATTTTTCTGCAAAAATGTTGAAAAGGAGCATCCCACATATCATAAAATACAGGTAAGCGGATGCTTACAACTTCTAATATGAATTCACCGGATGAAACGAAAGAATGAATTCAGAGAAAGAGACAAAAGTAGGACAAGTGCAGTTAGCTGGAAAGGTTTTTAAAAGCATTCTCATTCGATATACTTATCCTACGCATATCCTTGTAAGGTACTATCAATCCGTCGGCCTTATTTGAGGCACCCGTGCTGACATAAAGCCTTCACATTTCCCTTCATTATATACGTGCAGAATAATTATTTCCGGAAAGGAACCCCATATTGAGGACACGGGAGCCATTCATTATAGAAAAACTTCAAAAGGGTAGTGCACTGCCTATGAAATCAAAACTGGGTAAAAAGAAATTCATCTTTGAAAAAGAAAACTTTCAAAAGAAGATTGGATTACATAGGGAAGGTTTGCATGCAATCGTTACATATGATACGGGTGGATTCATTCGGCACGTCACTTGTAGGTCTGCCTTTAATACCGAAGTAAAATTACTTCTTTTCATTTTCCCCACTGACTCCCGTCCACCTTCCCATTTCTCCAGATTCTATTAATGTGCTAAGCTGAGCAGTAACATCTTAAGTGAAAATTAAGGAAATAAATAGCAGCCGGCTTTTTTCTGTGGTCCCTCGTCGATTTTGAGTAGCTGCTCTTGCTCACTGCTGCAGGTAACGATGATGCAGTTTCACTTGAACGTGTGTGTTTGATGCACAAAGCTCAAGTGCAAGGAGCTGCGGATCCACTTAAAAGAAAATTAATTTTCCTTTTGCCCTTGCCTTCCCTTCCCCACTGTTAAGAGCTACTAACGCTTCGTTACAAACTTCACTTTTAATTTTCCCTGAGCACGACTTACTTCCCTCTCACTTGTTGGCAGTAGTGCGTATAATGTGCAGGCAAAAATTGGACGCGTAAACGAAAAACAGCGTGAACTGCCAACCAGTTCCTTTCGGTTTTTCAGAAGTACATGCGTGTAATTACAGAGGAGACGATGAGTGCATGCAAGTAATAGTAATATTGCGTCCTTTTGATTATGATTACTCTCAAACCACCACCATCGTTTGCAGCTGCCACCAGCAAATTCAATAACGCAGTAACTTTTTCCTTCCAATTCACTCGGTCAAACTAATCAATGCAGTGGGGGTGCAGTGTGAAGTGGGATCCGTGATGCAATGTCAGATGCATTGCGATATTCATAAATATTCAAGACAATTTTTTCTCGTTCACTCCCCCTTTCTTACAAGTACTCTAATAAATAATACTTCATCAGATATTTTTTTCTGTTTTTATGATGAAACAGGGGAAAGCCAAGAATATTTTGTCATGTCAAAACAAAACAAAAACATTTTTCCTGATAAATTGCTTAAATTAGTAGGACATTAGTATATAGAATATTGCCTAGAATTGTGTAACTCATCCATTTACTGTATGGAAGGGTCATGTTCATTCATGAGAGCTCTGTCTGTAAATAATGCTATTCAATTCCATTACGCAACTACACAACTTTTCTGCTGCGGGGCCGTGATGAGTTACAAATGTATTAGGTAAAAAGTGGTGGCTTTTTAATTCAAAGCACTCCGCTAGTAATAACGTTTGCCAGTAAACAAGCATTAGTGCCAAAATGGACAAGGTAAAAATTATTTATTTTTATATCTGGGCACCACTGCGCATGGGAATCAGGTACATAACATCTAGGTGAGGTATAAAACCTTAACCTTACATAAACAACCTTTAGAATGAATGAGCACAAAAGGGATAAACAGAGGCTATACAATGAACAGGGTTCGTGAAAACATGGTACATTAATGAAATGACTATGGATGCTGAGACTTTTTGGTAAACATTTCCTAGGAAAGGTGAATGATGACATTGGAGCCTTGTGGCCATATTGCCACAAAATAGTTTCCATTTCTATATAATGCTTCGCTCCCTCACTGATGTAATTACAAACAGCAAAAGTTTGTGTACAAAAATATCGTTAGTGTTGGGCAATTTCATTCAGATTTCTCTGTGGCCATTATTTTCATTTCTGGCTTATTTGCATGGAAAAATCTTGAACCAACTTGAGTTTGAGAAAAACACGGGTAAATGGTTCTAGCTTCTCTACGGCTGTTTGGCTTCCAAATTAGAACTATCACTGAGAGTAATCGACCGCTAACGCGGCAATTTTTGTAACAAAACAAGGCATAGTTTTAAGGGCTGCTCACTTTCATTTCGGAATATTTTGCACAGGAGGAGGGCATTGCCGTTGCTGACAAAATAAAACAAGCCATGTGTAGATACAGTCACACAGGTTTTTTTTTGGAAGAGGATGCTCCTGGAAGGAAAGTACGAGTTTCCCTCAACTTGAGGTAAATGACTTGAAGAAAAAATAGAGCGGAAATATTTTCCAGACTCCAGTAGACCACAAAGACTGGAAAATATACTGCACATAAATAGTAAAACAGCCTATATATGAACCATTCATAGTGAGAAAAAAATTTCGCAACAGCAGAATCCAGTCCGCAGTCCCATAAATACAATGAAATGTGATGATGAAGACGGCGGAGAGAACCTTACCTAACATTTTGCCTTAAGTGTGTGTACATTACACTTTATAATGGGAAGAAAGAGGAGTAAAGTGCGATCTCATAGTGAAGGAAACTATATTTATGCTTGATCCTCTTTCCTCCAAATAACCCTTTCACTTCCTCTATCACAATAAGAGGAAAATATATATGTATGAAATGGTTTTTTTTTTCTGTGACCTTTTCATTCTTTTTTCTTCTTCAAATGGAGAAAGAAAAAAATCAAAAAGCTCTCTGGCTGTCTTTTATTTCTTCCTTATTCGTTTTAGTCTTTTTTCCACAAAAAAAATGAAGTACTCGTTTCAGTGGTATCTGGAATATTATGTAATGCAGCCAAGAAAATTTTTATACTCTCCAGCCCATCTCGCTATCTTTCTTGCTCTCAAGTCCCCAGAAAAATATGAAAGGATGAAAGAAAGAGTGTAGGAAAGTTGGCACCCATCCTTATCCGTTTTCAACTTTGATACATTTTACAACAAGCATAAACACAACACACCATGGCCATGATATCAGACTTTGAGAGCCAAAGCCAGTCACAGTCAGTCACTGGGATTCACACTGGTGAAATGGAAAAAAAGAATCCCAAAGAAAAAGTAGTAAGTACTTCTGAATTTCATTTGAGTGCTGTAGTAGCAATAGGAAGAAAATAAAACGGAGGAGTTTGGTGGGATGGCGCCAAAACGTACTTAAATATGGATGGACTTATTGTTAGTAGTTTTAGTCCTATCGTCGTCTCTTCCTCTTCCTTCCACAAAGCGGGATAATCTCTGTGAAAAGCAGAGCTTTTTATCGGGAGCGACGGCTGAGTAGAATATTGAAATGCAATTTATCACAGTCAAAAGAAAAAGAAAAAAAATTGTTCTTGTGGAGAAGATAGCGGTAGTGGTGGTTGGTCCAGGACAGGAAAAAAGGAGCGGAAGGAAGGATTTGTGATTTTGTTTTTAGAAATTGAGAATTTACGACTGATTCTGGCCGGGTATTTGGGGAAAGAGAAAAAGAAGACATGTATGGGAATGAGGGCTTCTTCAGCTGATACGGAACTCTTCCCCGGTCTGTTTCCCCATTTCAACCAAACTGTTTATCATATCGGGATACCTACATTAGCCCAGATCCAGAAAACTGACAATGAATTTGGGAAATACTTGATCAATCCAGCGGGGTCGGATGGGAAAATGTAGGATAATGATTAATACAGTGCACTCTCTCTTGAACTACTTGGATCTTGGGAGAAGTGGAAAAGGAATGACAGAATCGACCAAATTATACAGAAGAAAACTTCTTTAACTGTCTTCATCTTGATTTGTCCCTATTTCCATTTTCATTCCAAAAACAAACGCATTATAATGGAGACGATAAATTGGCTTTCATTTCCCTTTGACTCAGGATGATGGACTGAATTGAATGCTCATTGTCCTTAATTTCCCAATTTCCCTTCTGTATTTTATGCACAATTTGCATTTTATTCATTTAATCAAACTAAATCCTCCTTTCTAAAAGTATAAACAATGGGGAGTTTTAAATTCGAACAAATTATACATTTTAGACAGGATTCTTCCATTCTCTTCCTCGTGGAAAGGGAAGAGAGAGAAAATCGATCATCACTCAACCCAACCATGCTCAAACGGAACTCAACAAAAACAGATTTAATTTTAAATCCCTCTTGAGAGACGTACAGAATAGAATACCTACTTTGGAGAATAAAAAGGGATTCTAAAATTTGGAATCCCCTCGGCCCTCAAATTTAAATGGAGCCAAATAAAATGTTCCTTTCCCAATTTTCCCACACAAATGACAGGGGCTTCTCCCCACTCAACGTGTTTATTTTGATTGACTACTCAATTCTTAAATTAAACCACATTTTCTTGATTCCGGTTGACATCGACATGTGAGAAACAAAGTATGACAATGTTTTTCCACTGTAATGACCTCATCAACTTCAAGGGTAGTGTGAAATAAATAGGTAGGTACAAATATATGCATTCATTTTGAACTTTTTGTTTTCCACTTGAAAACTTATTATTTGCATATTAGTCTTTTACATTCTTTCTCTTTCCTCTCACTTGAGCACAACCCCCTTCTCCTCAACTCAAATAAAATCCCCTAGTAATTTTCTTTTCAAGTGTAATTAGCTCCCGTTAGAAAGGAATCATGCTCAAGGATATTTATAAAACAAGGTTGTTATGTTTTCCCCATGTAGAACTAGTCATTTCTTGCTTAACTCTACTTGACAAGTTGAAAGGCGGGAGAAGTCCCTCTCCCATAATTTTACCAATCTCCACATTATATTTCAGTTGTGTACTTTCACATTTGGGGGTGTAAAAAGTGTAAGTGTATACTTATATATCATTAGTTCATTATGTGAGCTTCCGCTATTTATGCCTGCTCACCAGTCACTTTACTTATTCGGGGCTTTAGAACAAAGATGGACTTCACATATGCACTTGCTTTTTGTTCCCTCCACAGTTGCTCCCCATTCGTGTTTCACAAGAGCGATGTTGTAGTCTTTGTTACTTTGCATAAAATTTACAAACATGGAAAGATGGTAGGATCTCTTCCTCCCTCATGTTTTGAGATGATAGGGCTTATATTTCAAAAATTGCTCAATATATTAATAACCATGCCTAGTTTATAAAGTTAGACAGCACTTATGATTTAATGTATCGTTATGCTATGATATGATATGTACTTTTAGGAGTTTGCTTTCTCTGCGTGACGATGATGGAGGAAGCGGTGAAAGCGCATTTAAACTTTACCATATCACATTATACAAAATGAGCATTATGATTTCATGAAGAGCCTAGTCTGCTATAAATATACCTAATCATTCTTATTCAGTTGAAGCGGCAGCAGTGCAGTAGTGATATGGCACTAGTAAGTAACAAGAACAAAAAATAACTCAAAACTCGTTTTTATAACTTTCTCTCTCGACAGTGAAGTTGAAGTGCGTTATGTGTAACTCATAGTCATATCATTCAATATGCATTTACTCAACAAAAAACTTTCCCATTCTTGATACGACGGAAGCAATATAGGCATAATATGTTCCTCGGTCCTACCTAATAACACAAAAGGGAAAACATAAAACAGGGAGAGGAAATATTGTGCTTATAGTTCCACTTATTTTTAAAAGAGATTTCATTCATCATCATTCTCACTGGTGTGGTGTGTTGTTCCCTCGACGGCTTGGCAGAATAAGTTTAGTCAAAGAGGAGAGAAAGAGTATGGGAGAGAACCGGGTAGGAAAAACTATGCACTCTCTCTCTCTCACTTTCCAGCTTTTTCCCTCCCTCTCTCCTTCTCCTTTTCATAATGTAATGAATCATTATTAGCTTGTGTGTAGCACACGCTTTGTTGACACTTCCTCTCCTCGTGGCCACAGAGGTGCTATATACGTTTTACGTAGCCAGAGTAGACTCTATGTGCAAGACCAGTTTTTTTACTTACTCCTAAAACTTTTCCGCTTCTCTCAGCAAGAACAAAATCCCATTCATAATGGGAGAATGAATGTGGAAAAGACGGTCGGCTCTGCTGGAGCTTGTTTGGAATAAAGTGTTTTGCGTCTTACTTACATCAAGATAATATTTTTATTAAGCATTAGTTAATGTATGAAGCTGAGGCTCATTTGTGAGCAGTGAATTATTTCATAACAATATGGAAATATGGATATGGGCTGGATGAAAGGAAAAGAACAATGAGCTAAATTAATGTAAGCTTATGCATACGCTTTTTGTTTTCAGGCATAATCTTATCAGTACTAATTTTCTCGGAGAGAGTAATGAATTGCAAGCTCGTAAGTTTCTCACTTTAAAAGGTGCCGCCAAAAACAAAACAATGCCAACAACAACGCAACGTACATTATCTAACATTTCCGCGATTTATGAAAGCTACACACACGCAAAATATACTATTTTACATAATGTGTTAGCTATAAGTTAGTTTGACAATTAAGAAGCTATCGGGTTGGGAGATGTAAAGTGAAAGTAAAGTTGGGTTCGTTAGTGGAAATAAAAACAAAGTAAATTCATTTCCTGTCTAGACATATACCATACGACATGAGACAGTGCAAGATTGAATTTTTAGATAAAAGAATGTACGAGTATATATGGCCATATAGATGACTGGTTATGTAATATATTTCTCGAGTGAAAAGCTAGCCTTTTCAAATGAGCCGATACTAAAATTAAGTAATTCTTCTATTCTCCTTGTAACAACGCACACTCAAAAGAAGACAACAAGAGAAACAGGAAGTAATGAAAGATGGAGGATTAGGACAGGCCTTCCCTTTCATCACCATGTTCTTTTTCTTCATTTCCACCATTGATATATTTTTAGCGAAAGAGAAACTTTTTTTTAAATGTTGCTCATTCCATCCCTTACTTGATTTTTTTTTCATGTAACAAAATACATACTTTCCATTGTTCTGACGAAGTTCTATTTCTCATGTTCTTATCTTTTGCACTTTCCTTCAATTTCATCCATTCTCATTTCGTATATTACGTTCCCCGTGTACCTAAGTACGTTTCACAGAGACAAGCGCATTTTCTCAGAATGAATGAATGATTCTTAGTGACAACTCGAGGAAATCTGATTTGCGCCCTTTCTCTGCTTTCTTCCACTTCATGTTATTTTTCCTTCGAAATCGGAGCTTTTTTGAAATGGTGAAAGGGAGTTTGAGACGAAATGAAGAGGTTCCTTTGTAAATGACAAACTGTCTCAAACTAATGTAGTGTGTCTGGTCGTCTTTCCAGCTCCTACTTTTTCCTTTCACTCCATTGTTTTCAGTTTGAGGATCGTGTCTCAAGTCTCCATTACCTTTTATATTGAGCGAAAATCTATATAAGTTTGAGCTTAAGTATATGAATCCAGTCCGGTAAACTTTACTCTCTTTCTTCTGAATCTAGTCATGAATGAGTTTCTTTCAAAATGTATCTATTTCATTCTTGTGTGTCATAAGTTTGTGCTAGAGCTTTTACACGTGGGTATGAAAAAACATGGTGATGGCGGCTGTCACCCAGCATTACGTAGGCCCTCAGGATTACACTTTATCTATACCCATTTTCTCGTAAAGTGAGAGTAGTGTTGGTGAGCTGGCATTGTTTTTGAGGATCGGATAGACATCTTCTTTTTACATAATTATAGCATAACAAAAATTGAGCCGTATCGTCGAAAACTGTTGCAATTTTTAACTTAAAAGGCATAATTATTATGTAGAACAAATGAGCTAGAAGCTGAAGTGGTAATAGAAGTGTGTTTAGAAATGGGATTCATCTGTCAAGACGAAATAAAAAAATCAATTTCAACAATCGTTAAAAATGGAGAAATACCAGGGAGGAATGAGTAGTGCACTTAACACACACACCAATCTTCTTTGATCATAAGTACCTCCGTTCTAATTGCCATGCTTCAATGTCTTAGCATTAGCAAGTACTCTTTTGTTTTAAAACGCCCACTCAAATGCGTCTAAAATACTAATACTTTCCTTTCCAAAACTAAACAATACCTTGCGTGCGTTCCTTCAGGTTATCAAAATTGGGTCGATGCTTTAAAATACCAATGCGCTTACATGAATTGCAAAACATACATCATGGTAGCCACATTCCCAAGGTTAAACTATTAAAAACGTATTAATAATAGACTGCAAAGGATTGTACAACAGCAAGACATAAGTGTAGTAACACTGCTTTTTCCCCTTCAAATAAATTGCAATCAGGAATTTTCTACTTCGTTCAAGTCAATTCCGACTCGTACTACGCAACAAATCGTTCCTAACCTGAATTTGGTGAAAAGCCGCAAATTTTGCTGCGCCATTTTATTCCAATCATTTTCATCTCTGTTGTCCTTTCCGGTTACTGCGTCATAAAATAAATATAATTCGTTGAGTGAAAGTCTTAATTGGCTACAGCTAACAAATCCTTCGACTTTCACAAAATCAAAGCCACCCAAGGACATTTTTCATGCTTAGACAAACAAAAAGGAAGAAAGTAGAAAATAGACATTTTAATCATTTCTCTCCTCATTCTTTCTCCCACCTGACATCACACAAATATAAACCACCAAACAGAAATGCTTTGCGATCAACAAAATGAAACTTGTGAAACTTCCGAAAACCATTCACTCAAAAACTTTTTGTCATTTCTTTGATCTTTGATCATCGTCCTTGTAAAGGGAAAAGAAAGAAATTTCAAACATCAAATACTAAACAAAACTGAAAATATTTTTGTTTCCTTGTGGCTGCGTGATAAGTGCCTACTCATTATTTCGAAAGAGCATCAGGTGCTTTCCAAAAAAATAGGAAAGGAGGTGGAAGAATCCTGATTGAAATTTGTCCCCACCCAATCTATTAAAGAAAAGTGTTTTTTATCCACCTTTTAAACTTTCTCTCGGTTGGTTGATAGGGGCTCAATCACAATGAAAGGTACATCAACATCAAATCATCAACTTTTTATGAGTTCAAAGGGGAAGAAATCATTTTTAAACTTTCACCTCTTCAAAAATATTTTCTGTTTACGATGTTTCCATCTTACTTCCACCACCTGATTTTCCTACTTTTCAATAGACGTTGATCACGGTGATGGCAAAATGTATTGGTCGATGGCGAAACTATTAACTTTTTTCCCTTTCCGCATGTGAAATTTCTGTTCACTTGGCGGTCTTTTGGCCATCATTTTTTGACACGTGGACCTCAAGAGACCTCTGAAGCAAAACCCAAAATAGATGAAGGTACGAAACTACATTATCTCTATTTCCGTATATGGATGCCTACACACAGTGAATTTGTTACTGTTTTGTAACGACCAAAAAAATAGAGAATGAAGAAGCAGCAAACTCGTTTGTGTCTATGAAAGTACGGACAACAAACATCAAACAGGAAGAGAAACTTCAAAGTTTTCTTCTTTCTTTTCCTTAGTTGTTGATAGAAAATCAAGTGAAACTCTCTAATAGTCTCGATGTTGTATAAAAGCAATTTAAAACTTATGTTGTGAAGGCTCGTTATTTTTAGTCGGTCGCGTTTTCTTAAAGTTCATTATTTTACTGAAGTTGTTGGCCTCTTCTCGTTCCCATGTTTTGAATGTACATCACATATCAGTTCGGTTCTGGAATACAAGGAGAAAAAACCCTTGGAAAAAAGTGAAAATAGCCTTTTGGGAAAATACACATGTTTTGGTTAAAAAAGACTAATGCTTAGGCATAGCCTATTCCAGATTCTTTCTCCTTCAGTAAATCTCATGCGTACGCTTGCAGCTTGCTGCAACTCTTTTCTTCTCTTTCAATACGCTTGCTACAATTCTGGGAAGGAAAGAGTTATTTTCACCATAAAGCCTTCCAACATAAACCTCCAACGGTTTTTTTTGGGAGTGATTATCCACCAGACAATATGTAACATTTTTCCAAAAAGAAGAGAAAAAAACCTTCCCAAGGAAGGGAAAAGTTTCAACTTTCAATATGCGTACTTTGAGAAGTTGATAAGAAAATTAAGAAAATACGAGAGAATGTGCGTAATGCGTAAACCCCCAAAAGGCTATATCGGAAAGGATAAAAGATGAAAATCTGCATGAGAGTAACGAGTGTCCATTGTGTGTTCCAGAATGGTGGTGGGACGGCGGTCGTGTGAACATGCAGATATGTATGTACCTTTTGTTACATTGTCGTATGGGAAGTTACGTACTTTAACACAGCTATACATATATGTAAGTGAACTATGACTATGTGTATGGTTGGTGTTTTGTTCCAAGAGTGCGATAGCGAAAAGAAACCTTTCAAGTTTCAGGCTTCAAGAGTCATCATGGTCATGGACAAAAGAGGAGAGAAAGTACGCAGAGCATAAAATACTTGCCAACATGCATGCTAAAAAAATAGTAGACGTAAGTGCATGGGAATGGCGTATAACAACACAACAGCCCGATGGAATGATGATGCTGGCACCCTCCTCAAAAGTTACTTTTTTACAAAATAAAACCAGCTGCACACAAAACCATTTCAATTCTCATACATTACAAGTTTTTTTTATCTAGACGTCTAGTTTATTGTCGTCGTCCTTTTTTGGTTTTTTAACATGGTATGACCACCCTCTCCGAAGAAAAAACAGTTATTCACTCTAGCATAACGGATAGAGTTTCTTGTAATTTTTGTTTAAAGGTTCGAGAAAGAAAAAAGAAAGCAAAGGTTTTTTTCGCTTCCTTCTCTTCCTTTACATGAAAGTAAAAAGAACAGAGAAAAGTAAAAGGATCGGAGCAATTTCTTTTTTATACTCTAATGCACCTCTCCTCCGTTGGCTTTTAAGATCTAGTCTGACTAAATTAGAAATGGAGAGGAGGAGATGTTGATGTTGTGGGATGAAAAAAAGAGACGAAGGCGATGGAAAACTATGTGAGCGGATGGTGTTTCTTTCTTGATGGTGGAAAAATGTGCAGTGGAGAAAGAAACGAGAAGAAAAAATACTTTTATAAGGTTGTTTGGCAAAAAAAAGAAAGAGGAATGGAAGGGTCGATCGTATGTATATCAACGTGTAGTACGATATATGGACTATGGACTCTGTATAAGCAG
Source organism: Lepidocyrtus cyaneus (assembly GCA_034696785.1). NCBI lineage: Eukaryota > Metazoa > Arthropoda > Collembola > Entomobryomorpha > Entomobryidae > Lepidocyrtus > Lepidocyrtus cyaneus. Next base: position 12,845 of record JAQIWX010000034.1, on the reverse strand, counting down.
TAAAGAATGTACACGCATAATATATATTGGAATGAGAAGAGGAGGATCAGTAAAACCTTTGTTGTAGAATATTTAGTGTACCGTAATGTGTGCAGTTAGCTTCCGCTTTTGGATAAAGCCAAATCTCAAGGAAGGAATTTCTGGTATTTCTAGACCTTCGTATTTCTTTTTTTTTTTAACTTTATTCCTTTCACATGTACAGTAGTATATATTATGACACTGATTACGTGTACTTCCTTACCAGCGTAATTTGACCAAAGTACTTTTTTACACAACAAGATTTTCTGGAAATAACGGGTAAGCCGAGACCAAGGAGAAAGTCGAAAAGTGCTAAACAAAAAACCGGAATCATTTATTTTGTTTTTTGGTGTGCAGTAGAGAGTAAAAGGAATGAGAGTGTAGTGTAGCCACTTTTGCAAGTCTCATTTAGAAGATACATTCGTACCTTGAGAATTCTCTTTTAAAAACTATTAAGGAAGAAGCGCGGAGATATATGTTGTTTGACTAGAGGTTTGCTCTCTGTATCATTGTCTTATCCACCATCAGGATGAGTGGCCATGGTGGTAGTCTACTACATAGTATGCCATGTCAGATACCAGCGTGCGTACACGCAAGATAAAAAAATGCTTTCTGTCCTTTTTTATTTTTTTTTCTGTTGTAAAATGTTCTTAATGCATTTACAAGGCCAAAGACCAAGTAATAAAAAGTGGGAAGCGAAAGGGAATGAAAGCATCAAAGAGAAAGCTCTAGAAAGAGAAAGCTGCTTCCTTCTGCAACTACATTGCTTACAGCTCCAGAGCAGAAGGAAAGCTTGCAGAGGGAGAAAAAAGCGAAACGTATTTAATAATATTTTTTCTTTCAACTTACGTTCTTTATGATCCTGCTGGATTTTGGCAAAGACAACCGAAGACGACAAAGACATCCAACTGAGGACTAAGCCCAAAGTAAGAAGTAGGGTTGGCGAAGGAGCTGTGAAGGAACAAGACGAAGACAAAGTCTTTGTGAAGGACGACGAGCAGGATAATGATGATGATGCGACTCCTCGGAGAAAGGATTTAAGAGGAAGAAACACTTGAAAGTTTGATTTAGCTCCGGTTTCTGTTATGCTACCATCACCAACATCACTGCTGCAGCTTCTCTTCTCCGCCGGGAGGGAGGAAGAAGCGGTGGAGGATAGCGTTGTCGTAGTACATATAATTTTTTCGTTTCCGCTTCTCCCCATATTATTTTTACTTCTAATGTTGTCCTCACTTAATACCATAGAACTGTCATCATGATCATTAATACTACTAAGCCTGCTGCTTGTACTGGGAGGAATGCACTCCCCAGGATTTTTATCAGTTCTACAACTTAGTCCGCAGTCACCACTACCGTCCCTCTCCGTTACTACTGCATCATCGTGTAATCCGAATCGGGTGGGTAAACCCACGTTCTTGGAATAATCATCATCAGACTTGAGATTTTTTGAGCTTTCACTTTCTCCCACCACGACCAAGTCATTGGTGGCTGGTTGCTCCAGCGCTCGTTGCCAACAACCCTGGTCCGGGTTGTGTGACAATGACATTGACAATGGTGCAGTCGAGACTGCTGCTCCTGCTCCTGTTTGAGACATGGCTTCGGTTTGTTTCCTCGTTCTCTTCTTCTTTTTCTTCAAGGTCGATGTCGGCTGAGTAAAGCTGGAGGCTGTAACTGTGGGAGAAGTTAAAGTTGATGTTGTAATCCTGTGAAACTTTTCCTCCTCTTTTGGCTGCTGCAGGAGATGATGGAGGGGATCCGGTTTCACGTGCATTATTTACCCTTTGTTTTCTTTGCAGAGGACAAAAACTAAGATTTTCCTAAGCAATAATAATTAGCATTACAAAAAATTTATTTTACGTGAGCTTCCTTCCTTCACCTCTAAAACGAAAAAAGAACACCCAACTATTTTTCACTGGAAACAGTCATTCTGTTCTGGGAGAACTTTTCTCGTGAAGTTTAGTGAAGCACAATAATAACACAAACATTTGTTTCTTTTGTTGTTCCTTTGCCTTGTTTAGGTTTCCTTAATGAATGTACACGCACTGGTTGGTTCTGCTGTTACCGTAATCTTCAAAGGAACTTTTCTCAAGCAACCTTGTTGAAAAGTTTGAAATGGATATTGTTCTACAAGAGAAAAAAAAACTTGTCAACTCAAATTTACACGTTTTTCTTCCCCTGCATAAAATGTTTTATAATTTATTATGATTGCCGTGCTGGAGAGACTTGTTAAACGCTGGAATGAAATGTGTTTAATTTAAGGGGAGCGCTGGAACATGAGATGAGAAAATTATAATTGAATGAAATCCCCTGTCATATTCGTATTGTTAATGTTCTTCTATTACTAAATTCAATGTCCTTATTTGTCTCCAATTTTTTTCCGTCCTGAGTTCAGTAAAGCTGAGTATCGTAATTAATTCAACTTCACAACTTCATCTCTGCATGAAAGCGTGTAGTGCAGATAGGATCAATGAAATCTTCCGTTGATGTTGATTACGATGATTGTTGTGGGAGGAAGAGAAAAAATAATAAAACAAGTCTGTGTTTTTTTTTTCTGTGCCACTATTGTTGTCACCAACAGATTTTAATCTGTCTTTCGCTTCTTCGTTCGTGCTTCCTTCCTAGAATTTTCATTCTCGTTTCTTTAAAAAAAACGACAAATCATACATACATGGCTGTGGTAGTAAACAACAATAACGGCTACTGTTTATTCCACACACTTCCTTTTTCTCTTTCTTTCCTTCTTGTTTTTGTGGAGATGGAAAGCCTAGTAAAGTAAATCGTATTTTAACCCTTTTTTCTTACAAGAAAGTCGTTTCCTACAGTCATGGAAGAGTAACTAACGATGATCCACATCAAGAGAGTATAAAAAATTATAAGAACTCGACTACACCAAAAAACACTTCACTTCGTTGTAACATTGTTAAGTTTGTATTTTCCGTAAAACAGGAAAGGGAAAAATTGTCAGACTCCACTCGCGACTCTTATGTAAGGAGAGCTGTTGCTTCAGTAAATTTTTTTATATATAGAGAAGAATTTTCATACAAATTTTTTCTCCTCTGTAGAAAATCCACTCATTCACCAGCTCACTCACTTTTCAGTTTTCTTCCTTAAAAAACTTTTCCTTCTCCCAGTTCATGAGAGAGAATACAAGCAACAGCAACAAGAATACGAGGAAGACATACAGCGTATTATAAACCTTCAACTCCAATTATTATATGCATGCAAGCGTGCACACTACTCTGATCTCATTCATTCGCGAATGAATGAAAAGTACTCTCTTTTTTCTCCCTCTGATGTCTTTTGTTTAAAAAATATTCCCTTCTTATGAGAAGGCTCCTTCTTCTTCTTCTCCTCCTTTTCTGTCTTGCCAAGATGAAGTGGAATAGGGAAGTATTATTATGATTACGATTATTATTATTACTGCACCACCACCCTCGTCACTACTATCACACTTCACAAATGTGTTCCTGGTTCTTCTTCTTAAAGACTTCACTCGTGTTCGGTTTTTCCTTTTGGGCTTTCTTTTACTTTACACTTGAGGAAGGGGCTGAGGAGGACACAGCGTCATTGCAATAATAATGCAATGGAACATCTAGAAAGTACAGGGAGAAAAATAATGGTTATTACTATACTTCGCTTGTAGTCGGATCTCTAGCGAAGTTTATGCCTTTTGTTATGAATGCATACAAGAATAGCGGAGACTTCTTCCGTTTTAAATGGGGAAGCAAAGTTGTTCTTTGGAGACGGAGCTGTGTTGTTATGATGTCCGGAGTAGGTGCCAGATTCAGTATATTACATTATGAAAGAAAACCTTCTTCCGAGTTTATGAACAAGGGAAAAATTCTTTTCTCCGTTCTCCATTCTTCAATGATTTTACCAGTCCACACACTGGAGAGTGGATGAAGGGTACCATACATTAAAAAGGATAGTGTGTCCATGTAGCAACATAAACTATAGGATACGGTGACAGAGGTGATATTAGGATATAATGGGTTAAAAAGGGCAAAGTTGATATTAGAGAAGAAGTCCTTGGGAGAAAACTTATGAATTTTCTATGAATGTGTTCATTTGACGGGAAAAGGCGAGAAGCTTGAACCACTTCTTCACACATTTATAAATAGGCTCTGGATTCGGAGATCTGATTCCTTGTAAGTATGTATGTACACTATGGTGCTTGCATACATCTATTGTATAACATCATATCAAATACAAAAAGTTTACACTCATTTGGCTCATATGGGAAGAGTCACCTTTTATTCAAGACGAAAAGTGGATAGAGGTAAAATTTTGTTTTTTTATAAGAGAGGTTATAGAACTGGTTTCTGGGACGATGTCCTTATGCTCTCACTCTCCCTGATTGTGATTGTGTGAGTTTCTCCATTACTATTATATTTTGCACTTCGTCATCAAACTAGCGAGGTCCTTGTGCTTGCTCACTCACATAACTGGACTCATTCCTTTTGAATGAATAAGGGACATGTTCACTCTATTTCTTTCCCACTCTCTGGAGAATGGAAATGCAGTAAGGAGAAGAGGAAGGAGGATGAAGAAGGTGGATGTTACTACTACTACTAGTAGTTAGAGTAGGATAAGCTTGACTGGTTCAGCTTAAAGAATAAGGAAAAGGGAAGAGCAATAGGCTGGGATTCATTCCCATTAATCATTTCCCTCATGAGACAGGAGACACGGAGGAACACCAACAACATAACAACACCACGCGTAGAAGTCGTCACAAGGATCATATCGTATCATATCACATCATATAATAGCGTAGGGTGATAATAATAAAACTAACTATCCACTTACTTTATCCTTTCTTAAGAAAGGAATGTATTGAGGTAGATATTATACACGAGACCAGGCTGGCTTCTCTTTTGTTCGCGCGTATTCTTCCTTTGCAAAGTTTGGGAGAGAAAGATGCACAATTAGCTTGGAAAAACTTCTACTTTCTTGGGAGGAAAATGCAAGGGCTCGTTACTCACTTCTCCCTTTTTGGGAAAGAAAATGGGTTTGATTCGCACTCCTGCATTAGCTGTGAACAGTCATTCGAGCTCCACGTTCATTGTCAGCTCGGTGGCGAGCAGCAGAGAAGAGCGACGAAAAAAGAAAGTGACTTTCGTAGATTATATTAGTTCCCTTCCGAGTTCAACAGAGTTTGCTGATGAACTATGAGCACAAAGGATGAGAGAATTAGGAAGAGGAGCTCCCCGCTGTTCCAACATATACGTAAATATGTACACGTGGCGGCGGGTGACAAAGTTGACAAACTTCCTTATTCCCTTTTATTAGTTGGTGGTGGCTTCTTCCTTCCTTTTCTTTGCGAAAAGTTCAGTCCCAGAGTTTTTCATCCACTTTTATCCTGCAAGTTATCAAATCATTAAGAATATTAAGTGATGATTACGCAAAAACTTTATACTAAAAATCTACGCATAAAAGCATTATTGATCGTGAGATATGTAAGCAGTAGAAAAGTAAATCTTCTTCGAAACGAAATGACGAACAAGTATGGATGGATTTGTGAATGATGTAAAGGAAACGGAAATAGTATCCATTTGATACAGGATACATAGCACCATATTGTAGCCCACGTGAAATATGCACATATTTCGCATTACTTATCATATCACACGCTTACTTCCGACTCTCCGCCGTTTTCTCACAAGAAGTGTACCTTTAAATCTCCAGTAACACCACAGCAGATTGTCTGGGATTCATGGAAGATGAAAAGGGAAGGCGAAGGTTGTGAGTGTCGGGTACTATTTGTATCGTATCGTGTTTCCAAGCAAGTTTCTGGCTTTTTGTTGAAAATATCTTGAGATTATTCTCCGCGTATTGTTGGATAAATTTCCGGCTCACTTCATTCCCAAAAGCTTTGGCTTAGTTGTGTAAGCTAAGCTGGCTGGCTTGCTTAGCTAACTAACGATAAGCCAAAGCCAAGCCACGTCATGTGGAATATATGTGTATTCTGAAAAGAGAGAAGAATGTAGAAATTTTCATACACACACTCTACCTACATACTTGGGAATAGAATGGAGTCCTAACTAGGCTCAATTGTATACTGATAGGTTTAGGTTCATTTCGTACTTCATCTTTTATTAGTTTCTTTTCATCGTGTTGGTGAAGAAGAAGGCGGTGAGGAGAATGAAGGAAGGAGGAAGGGAGATGATGATGATCCCAAGGCAGATAAGTTTGGATGAAGATTATTACCAAAAGCTTTGGATTTTACAGACCATGGGTAAAGTAATGAATATTGGAAAAGAGGAATGGCACATGTCTGAAAGTCTAAACATAGAAAGTGTACATACCAAACCAAGGTAGTTAGGCTGGTGCCATATAGAGTATACATTTACAACATGGAAAAAATTATCTCTCCTCTTTGGAGTTCCTCTGACTGAAAAGAATGGTGAAAATCAACATGGCCAAGGCACGCACCTTGTTAAACTTTTGCCTCCAGTAAGGAACTAACTACACCGAATTAAAACGAACCACTTCTCTCAGAAGTTTAGATCTCCTTGTCTAGATGAAAACCTGGAGTAAATGATTCACCAGCCAGCCAACCGACTACACAAGGTACCGACGGACTAACCATTAACAGAGGCACAGACGGAAGTGAGGTATGGGCTATGCAAAACGAAGAAAACCGTGTATACCTAAATGTCTAGTGGAGAACCCAGCTACAGATACCCCGGCGGATGTATGGTAGTCATATCGAAACGCACATTCTTAGAATACAGAGGAAGTTTGAGAATCATCCCAATTGACTTAACTAACTCCTTCTTGAGAAGGGTTGGGAAAAAATATGTATGCATAAGAGGAAGAGAAAGAAAAACGATCAGAGAGAAAGAGAGAGAGAGACGAGAGGTTCTGTCTTTCAGGATGTGGATGTGGGAATGGGAACCCAGCGACTTTCTCCCCATTATACTTGCATAAGTTTGGATAGGTAGATTTTGGCATTAGCGCATGCAAAACGAATACCATTGCCCATTAGACCCTATATTTATTCCATTTTGGTACATGAGAAAATTGCGCATTTATAAAGTTTAGCTTGAGGTTTTTCCCTTCGTATCAATTCTCATTTTGTTCTTTGGTAAAAAAAAGAGATGGGTTTTGCAAGTATGCCTGGAAGGTACACGTACATTGTAGACATTTTCTGTTGGAGAATGATGTAGCCATGTAGTATACTTCGAACTGGTGCCTCTTTAAATACCTTGTTAGTCAGTATAGAGGCAAATCGGACTAAACTCAAACTGAAGAAAAAAAACTAAAGAAGACCGAAATCTTCGGAAAGAGACAAGGAACAGACTATTTCGATTACATTACTGGATGAAGGGAATGAACTAATGGAAAATGTGGCAGGAAAGAAATGAGATTATCCTAAGATGGAACGGAGCTAAAAGAAGAAAAAAAATATCGGTAACTTTTAAGATAAAAACAGATTATGAAGCGATGCGTTGTATCTACCACTATAAGACGTAATCTGACATCGGCGAAAAAAGGAAAGGATTGTGCTGAAGCTCACCTTTCTTTATTTCATCTTCCCTCTTATTTTCATCAGTCAACCATTTTTCTGACAAGGAATAGAAAGCCCGTTGAACGAAGATATTATTATTATGTGTAAGGGGAAAAATATTTGACTTTCCCTTTTTTAAAGAAAAAATGAAGTTATAAATTAAAATTATTCATAGCTTTTGACTCTGATATACTAATATATATTTCCTCGCATATAGGTTTACGGCCTAACGATAAAAGGCTCCAAAGTTGTTTCTTTACTTTTCATAATAGATAAATAATTGCATATGACGTATATGACAGTGAGACTTTCATCATGAACTACGCTCTCCTTTTAAGGTAATGTTATTAAAATCATTTTAATAAGCCCTTTCCCTTGGAGCAAACGCTTTTTTTTCAATTTCCAGCGAGGATGACGGTGATGGGGAGGGAAAATCCAGTTGAGCGTATGCCTAGATAGTCTTGTTCACTTTTTAAGGAATATGACATGAAATTGAAAGTGACTCTTTTTTCTCACGTTTTTAAAGACATCTTCACTACGATGGAGTCACACCATCAGCACCACCACTGCCAGAAGCTAGTTTCAAGCTCCATTTTGTCTAATTCCATTATAATAATGTAGCGGGATACATGAGGGAATTGAAAGCTGGGAAAATGGAGTGAAATATGAATGAGTTTTAATAAGACCTGGAGAGGAGAAAAAGAAATCTCCCGTTCCTTGCTTAAGAGTTGGCGATGATTCGTCGTAGAAATCGTGACTGCTGATGAGATCGAATTATATTATTTTTTTAACTTAGAATACTTTTATGCAAGAAACTATCTGCAAGCACATTTCATTAGAATTATTGAAGAAAATTAGGTCACTATTTGAAACGAGTTCTGAAATATTGCATAAAAGCGCTTTTTGCAAGGAGGCTCTTAAAAAGTATTACAAAATCGCTTGAGTTTTTAATTTAATTTTTAGCTCATTGACATTTTTATGAAAGGCAACTTTCAAAAGTAAACCCCATTTGAAAATGCTTATTCCAGCGCCTCGTCACTGCCATACTTATAAACAGTTAACGAGACAAAGCCAATTAATTAGTTTTGATGGTTAAAGAAAACACGAGCAAAAAATGATGTTGACCTTGTCTGTCAATCACCAACACAAAAGGGGATAGAAACTATAGTGCACACTACATCGTGTTTCCAGTTTAATCAGAAAATTGTCAAGTGTCATCATCTGGCAGCTCGGAAATGTGTTTAATGGATACAGTAATGGGAGGGGTGGCTCTGTCTCTGCTGCTGTTATACTGCCCGAGAGGTGCATCGTTATAGATGACAATGACAAGGTACAAGCTTGTTACTGAATGAGAAAGCCAAAAATTACATTCTCGCCAACGCCAACTCTCTCCAGTCAGCCAACGTACAACAACAAAGTAACTGCTGAACTATGTGGGGGTAAAGTAGAACTGGAATTCAATCGAACTTCCTCTCCCATTATGAAAGCGTTTTTTGGCACTTGACAACTTCCTCCAGCGCAGCGTTCCAACAGGAGAATTTGATACCGTATATTTTGCTACACCAATATTATATCCCTGTCATTCCACTTATAATTTGCCACATTAGCACTATACAATGGATACTTATTGCCACTGCTTGTCCTAGCCTACTTACTTAAATATATAACTACATATTTATAAGTGGCTCAGTTAAGTTAGGTAGGCATATTTTTCGTCATTTTACCTTTCTACTTTTTTTATCCATTCCCGGCACGAATGCAGAACTGTCAGGGAGAAGAATGACATAATCAAAATTCAAAATCGAATTCCAAATATCGATATTTTGTCACGCCTTCAGCGAACGTCCACTTTTTACAAGCGAAATTCTCACGTTTTAATATCATCAACTAGGGAGAGCTTTTTATGCACGTTTTATTTCATTGTCATATTTTCCCCTTTTTTATATTGGCCTAATTTATCCTTCGCTCCTTTTACTGGCGTAACATTTTGCTGGAGAATAAAAAACAAGCGTCTTTTTTATTCGTTAAGCCGAAAGCTAGTGATAATAATATTGAAAAATGGAGAAAGAAGCGGGAGAAAATATCTTGAGGAATACAGAATAATGTATAACGATATCAATTTTTGCTAAAAGGTCTGAGAAGCTTCTTGTCGACTTTGCTCACACGTTTATTACCGTTGACGCCAGCATCCTCGTTATCACTTCAAAATATCATGGACATCGGCAATGATGCTACTTATTCCACTGTCTCACTACACATAAGTTAAAAGCGGAGCCTTTGCTCTCGTATTCAATGGGATGCAAAATGGAAGAAATATGGAGAAAATAGGATTTTAAAAAGTATTACTTTCTGATAGACTCTCTCCACTCGTCGACTTGGCATTAGGGAGAAAATTGTAAATCTTTTCTCAACATTCTGTGGTATACAAGGACATTGTATAGTAGAATGGAAATGAGGATAGTTCACAGAAAAAATGTGTGGGTGAGCATCATGGGCATGCACTATTTCTCGGTTTTATTTTTTAAAGCCTTTCCATCAGACAGAATGAATCGAACGCATTTTTCATACTGTCTGTCATGACACGGCATCCCTTTTGTAGGTTTCTCGGGCTTTCGCTTGCAGCGCAGACTTGGAATTTAATTCGTTTGGAGCTGAGCTGGAGACTTTTCTGTCAGTTTCTTGAGGAACATAGCATAGCCTTCTATTATTGCTTGGTATTCCCTCGGTTCCAATCGATCAATCGGTAGGGTATGCTCCCAGCGCGCAAGTAAACTGTGTATGTGTATTTTCATGTCAAGACTCAAGAAGCACAGTAGTGAGTGGCACAACATAAAATAACATGGTTCCTGGTGCATGTTCTAGTTCTACTTTTCCCTTAAAACATTTTGGATCAGAAGATCAGCGAATTCGGAGGCAATATAGATAATCATATACGAAGTCTAGTCAGGAAACCTTGGCCAATCTTAAAACTGTTATGTTCTCTCACTACTCGGGAGATAAATCCTTGCCTCGTTTTTGAAGAGCATAGTATCATGGATGCATTTAAAATGTCTACCATAAACGTAGAATGGGAGCACTGAATGGGAGTAGTTTCGTCGGTTAAAGAAATCGATGAATTTTTTGCTCCTCTATTTCTAAAGTCAAGTAAATAAATAAATAAGTTCAGTCATAGTCATAAGGCACTTCCGACGAAATAAATTAACCTCGAGTTTGGTATTATCTTTTTAGTCCATTTAAAAACTAGTTCATTTCATTAAATATTGATTGGTTGTGCCTCTTGTACCTCATTACAGATGCACACACGCCCACTCGCACGTAATGTCAGCAGTGGTAAAAATGCAAAAGTGCATGTATGAAACTTTGAAACTCGTCCTAATAAAGGGAATTATTTCATTGTCTCGTTATGCACCACAAACCACCGTCGTAAATAGGCTGTAAATTACCGTGTAAAGCACAAAAGTCAAAGTCAAGCCTGTGTAACAATAGAATTAAAGTAATGAGTCTCCATGCACTATCCCTACTTTAATTTTTGGTTGCATAGTTGTACTCTTGTAGAGATGAACAGTGTAGCAGTAGTAGCATAAACTTCATCCTAAATTTAACAAAAGTCAATGGGAGCAACATAACAATAACAAAACCTCAAAAGATTCTCCTTATATTTTAGTGCCAGCTTGGAACAAACTTTAAACCAATAAGAGCCATTACCATACCAGAGAGAGGACCAAAAGACTCAACAATAACGACATAGCAAAAGGACATAAACGCGGAGACACATTCGTTTGCGCTCCCTGCATTAGTACACCATTTTGTGACTAACTTTGCCAATTTCCTGTCTCAGTCCCATTAATGTTTCCTGTATTTATTTTAATGGTCTCCCTAATAAATATTCCTAACACAAGGGGAAGCCCTTCAATATCGCCTCATTTTTTTCCGCACACACAAGAATCATCTGCATTAGTGTCAGGGGTGCTGAACATAACAAAAAGGGACTTCTACAGAGGAGTCACTCAGAGTCACATAGATAGAGATCAATACTGAATGAAAATAAGTTTATAGACAAAAAAAATGGTATAAAATCTTTCTCGCTACAGATTCCACAATTCTAACAAAAAAAACGCATGAATTTTAGAGTGGAACATATAACCAAGAAGAAACCAATTTAGAAATAGAAACCGTTACAGTTACTACTACACATCTCCAAAATTTGTATTGTGAAAAGTGAAACCTCGTTTACAATTCAGTCTTTCAATATCATATTTTGCACGTATTGCAAACATTGTCTCCCCATCATATTTTCGAAGAGGATATCATACATATTGTGTTAGAATATTAGGTATCTAATCAAATCCTCCGCAACAGCAATGTTTTCATATATGCATAGCAGGAAAGGATAAAAAGAAATTTTCTTTAAAAATGAAGTTATGCAATAGCAGTGGCAATAGCAAGCGGAATGAAATGAAAATGGAGATCAGCCACCAAAATGACCTTTATAAAAATAAATATAGATTCTTTTCTGTAAAATAAATAGTTCCAGCTTCCACTTCTGTGGTGACTCCCCATCTTTCTCCTTGAGCAAAAATAAACTGATAAAATAATAATAACAATAAGTAATAGCAATAAAAAGGGAAATATGTACGCAGATGTGCTTCCTCTTTTTCTTCCGACGACCACAGAATATTGACAGAATTGAGTCTGGAAGAAAATACTCAATTCTTTTACATAAAAACATCCTTTTTTTTGTGGAAATCAAGGAATATAATAATAGCATCCTTATTGTAGCTTCTTTTTACTGTGAAGCCATGCATTGTTATAGGAAGACCTCTGCTTGTATTTTTTGACCCCTTCGACCGTTAAGCTCCTTTTCCTTATTTCATCACATCAGAAAAAATGCTTTCAGTTTAAAAATTTTTATATCTATAAAATGAACAGTGTATCTGTGTGTTGTTTCTTCCAAAGCTGTTTAAATGTATGAGCTCACGCTATATACATATGTATTTGTTGAAGGAATGAGAACGTGAACGGGAGGGAGAAAAGTAAAAAGAAAAACTTTGGGAATTCACAAACTGCCATTCCATTTCCTCCCAGAAAGAGTTTTGCAATAAATGTTATGGGGTATTGGTTGTTGACTGCTGCCTTCTCTTCCTCCTCCTCTCAAACCAACCAGCCAGCAGCTGTATAACAAAAAATCGAAGGCTCTTCACCGTCTGCTTGCTTTTTGCTTTTTTTGGAACAAAAATTACGGATCTAGGCTGATTCCCCTACAGGAAAATTCCCCCTCTATGTTAAATTCCCCGTCAACAATATTCCCCTACAGACG
>JAQIWX010000033.1:0-39249 GCA_034696785.1 Lepidocyrtus cyaneus | reverse complement strand
AAAAAACACGACTTTTTAGCAGCAGTCGATAATATTATATCAATATACTTCCCGGAAGAAGCAAGCATATTACTTTATTTGTAAATATAAAACTGACTGAGATTGTCCAGTAAGCTTTCTTCTAAGTTTATGTAATTTAGATTTATGAGAGTTTAATAGATACATAAATATTTAATAAATGTTATGTGAATCTTCGTTTATGTGTATTCGTTTTATACGAATTTCATAAGTTATACGAATTAGTTTTATATGAATTACAAATTTGTATACGAATTAGCCTTATACGAGTTACGAATTTTATGTGAATATTCGTTTATACGAATTGAAATTATATGAAGTCTCTGCACACGGAAAAAACATGATGAACGGGAGCTCCGTGCGGACGCGTGCGTTGATGGCCAGACTCAGTCGCAGACTGTCAAGTCATTAGAACAGGAAGAAAGAGGAACAGAGACCCTGTACACTATACAAAAAAAAGGTACATCTGGTAACTACTCAGAATGGGAAAGTAGACTGGGCAGAGCAGAACAAGGAACAAGGAATTTTATTTCCCTTTCGGGGGCCACTGGGAATTATTAATCTGGTTATGTGATGCAAAATTCATTAGAATAATCGAGTGCTGTGTATTTTCATCTATATAAACTACCAATGAGGCGAGATTACGTAACGGAACCTGACTGTGCGTTGTAAATTATAATACAGGAAAAGTAAATATGAAGTTTAATTGACCTTGAATCCAGTGGGTAATCGGAGACTTATGCAAAAACGAAGAGTGAGGATTATTTTGATTTCATCATCAATCATGGAATCTGGGCTGGCTGATATTAACGAAAATAATCTTCATTTGCATATTGTCATTGTACTTGCTGAGAAGTGATAATAGGAATGCAGCTAGCATAAAACGATTACGATAAGCCAAATAGACAATTCGGGGAATAGCTTTCATCAATTTTTTTTTAAAAAGACTGTTTGTTTCTCTTCTAAACAGATTGATTTCCTGGTTAAAATACATGGGTAAATGGGAACCGGTTCACCATATTTAAAGACCATCCGCTGAAATCAGTTGCAACTGTTTGTCCTTCGGTAAAAAAAAAAAGATTTCGCAACGTGCCTATCATTTCGAAGGCATGTCATTTACTCATTACATTTTCATGAAAACGAATGACACGAGCAGCCCTCCGCGTCACTCTTACCGACGATGATTCCTGTTTCTCAACAATGTACATGCAGAAGAGAGAGAGAGAGACTTCCTCTTCTCATCCCAACTCTTGGCTTTGCGATGTTTTATAAGATGATGCGAATAAATTGGACATGCTTCAAGAGTCATTCCTATTATGAGTGCATAGCTGTGTTGATCATTATAAGAATAACTTGTATTAGTCCTCTTCACTTATTACTTTTACTTGATACTCTTCATTCTTTTCACACCCATGTATCCTTCCCCTCCTACATAGCCTACCTGGGTAACCCGATTGGAAATCGGATTCGTGTGTTAAATCCCAAGAATAACAAAGTGGTTTACACCGGGCATTATCGTCATCATCATGATATGCGAGGCAAATAAATATTTGCTTCAAAAGTGTGAGTTGCGTTAAGTAGCATTATTATACCTACATATTAAAATTAAAATAATACATAAATAACTGCTATTTGTTACAGTACAAGACTAAGCAAACATGAAAATTATTCAGTAAGGAAGGAGTTATCTGACTGATGCGCTTGTCTGTGGATGCCATCCAATAAAAACACTCACTGGCCATTCGTTTTCATGCTTCCTTGCACTTTCATTATTTGGAGATGGTCAGAGGGAGAGGGAGGAATAATTGGTATGCATCTCTTTCTAGATTCGGATATAAAATTATGATTTAAGTGGATTTCATGGGAAGGAAGAGGAGAGAAACAACAATGTTATCTTTTTTATCCAATTTATGTCTTAAAGATTGTATGAGGCAAGTTTTTTCTCCTTTTCTGAAGATAGGAGTGATGACCAGCAGCTACAAATCGTAATAATGACAGGTTCAGCATGATGAGTTACACATATTTACGTTAAATGGGTGGTTGGAACTGGATTTTTTTGTGTTTTGTAGTCGAGTCAGTATCATTCTTTCTTCCAAAAAATCTCTTTAAGAACAAGCAGAAGAGCTCCTTTTGTAGGTTTTACGAACGTTGGCGTTATCTCTACATCCCATCACCATCATGTGTGTGTTGAGCTCTAGAAAAGTCTTTTTTATTATTATTGAGCGAAAGGTACAAATTATTGTTATTTTTTTTCGCTATTGTTCAGTGGAAAAACTGATTGGGAGCACAATAAGGGAATTCATGCATAGCATGTGCTCCTGCCGGCCGTCACCAGCCTCATCAATGAGTCATCATTGTAGATCACCGCCATATACAAAAAAAAAAACAAATAAAGGTGTATATCAGCTTTATACAAAAATGTAATATAATAAAATCAAGAAGCTGCACTGCATTCATTTCATCATCTCCTCCGAGAAGTAGGAGAAAAAGTAACAATACAAAAAGGAACAATGATTCTTCTTCTTCTGCTTGCCCAACTTGGGTATGTCAGTGGCTCGGCAAATAAAAATAAATGGAGCTGGTCAGTAGTTATGTATGGATGCTGATTACTTTTTGCATGATGAAGTAAAAAGCGTTCGAGACGGGAGTAGAATGGCTTACATTTTATTATTATTTCTCGCATTTCTTGCCTGTTTTAAAGGATACAACCGAAATATGGTTGTGGAAAGTAAATATATCAGGAGAATATTTATTAGTGTTTACAATGAACTCCCGCTCCTCCTATCTGTACCTATCTACCTGCAAAAGACTAATTGCTCCTGCGAAAAAAAATGTATCAATAAAACCGTGAAAGGATTTGTAGAGACATTCAAAACTGAGCTTTACTATAAAGATTCCGAAACGAGCACCGATGAGCACCAATGCACCGGTGAATGCACCGACAATGCACCGTTGGTGTAAAATACACCGTGGAAAGTGGATTTGGTATTTCAGGAGACTAGTTTTGACTGCAATGCCGTGCCTGTTTTGGCATTTCCCCTAGAAGAAACAAAGTTTGAAAAATGGGCGAAAAGAAAGGAAATAGATACTCTGCTTGCTAGAAGTTATGTATAGTATTTGTATTGAAAATAGCATTTCTAATCTTAATTTACTGAATGGGCACATTTTTTCCTGTTAACATGTTCAAGTTTCTCCTTTTTATAAACATCTTAAAGCTTTCAGCTCGTTTAAAAATAAAATATTTAATCCTAGAATTTGGCAGAAACTTTTGAAGGGTTCACTCTTTTCCATTGGAAAAAAAACTTGCTTAGTAAAACCACGAAGAAAACGGATAATAATTTCCCGTTGTGTGAAGCGAGTAAAAATTTTCCCCTTGGATGAAGATGAGCATGAAAAAGCCCTGGTGATCGATGATGTTAACAAATAAGTAATAGATAGAAGAAGAAAAAGATGGGTGATGATAAGCTTAAGCTTTATCGTCCGCAAAATGCAAACATGATCGAGCTTGTTAAAATATTAAGCAAATGCTAATTGACAGGAGAAGCTATTTGTTCGAGAGTGAGCTTGGATGTTAATAGGTTATGAAGCCGTAGACCCTAAAAAGTTTGAAAACAGACTTGTATTCTAAAACGTTACCTTTCTATACCTACCTACACATGCTGAGAAAGTTAATCTTATTCAGAAACCAGGCAAACTTATAATAATGATGGAATGAGCTAGTACTATGAATTTTTTAACATGAACTGGGCAAGTTAGCGCATAAAAAATATGATATGATATTTGCTTTCAGCTGAGAGCAGAAGCGCTACCTCTGTCGAATTATATAAAGTGTTTTATCCTTGACAGCATGTTGACATGTAGTTCTTTTGGTGTTGAACTGTTTTTAACAGCCCTTTTTTATTTGCATACTTGGTATTCACAAGTCTGATGAAAAGTAGCAGAATATTGCGAGTAAGCGAGCGAGGTAAGCTGATATTCGGGTTGATGCTTCAAGTTACTCTAATTTCATGTTGGATGTGTGAGTGGAATTAAGTGAGGAAAAAATTTACGGGAGTTAGTAAATGCGCTTCTCTTCATCCGTTTTTTTCTTCTTAACCCTCACCTCAGTTTTCAAAGAGAGACAGTTTTTTTCCTGAAAGTAGCTGAGTTAAGTTGAGTTGTTTTTACGAATTCGTAAACTAGCCCAAAGAAGCCAAAAACTCCCTCCCTCTTTCCTCTGTTTTTTTAGCCAACTAACCAAGCTATAGGAAAAGATTGCATTTGAAAAAAATTGGAATGTCTGACCAAATAGGAACTGTTCTCTCATCATCATCTTTCTGATGATGATCATATTGATCATCATCGTCATCAGTAACAACCATGTTGATTGTATTATTGTCTGCGTGTCGTGCTATGCGTGTGACCCTTGATGATGTTGATGATGATGATCATGAATAAGGATAAAAAGGAGTCCGACGGAACCGAGAATGTCTAAGCATACTGATATGATTATTATGACGCGATCAGGGTAATGGCATTACACTATTTTCTTGTTATTCCGGTGTAGTTTTCTTTTTCTGCTATTTTATTATGATGAATCTCGATGAAAAATTGTGATTATACTAAGGCCGTCCGCACAAACATTTAACACCCTATTTTAATTATTGTATAAAACTTGCTTAAGTTACTTTCAGGTTCTGAATCATATTGGGTATAATATACAGTGCATTTTTGCATATGAGTGAGCAAATTTTCCCACCTCAAAGCTGAAGGCTTCGTAAAAATTAACAAAAGAGTAGACTAAGTCGGGATTCTACGAGCCGCGTAGCTTTTTTTGCTAAATCGATGCAGTGAAAGCACCCATCTAATGAAAAATTAAAATTCTAAGTGTGATATGATGAAGAAATATTTTCTAAACCAGAATATATGAAGAATCTGTAGTTTAGAATGCACATAAATACGTCAAATTAAGAAAATAATAGGATCAAAGGTAGGTTTTGGAAAACTTGAAAATGACCCCTTCAAATGTTGCACTAGATCTTACAGCAACCGTGATAAAACCACGGCGAACTTTAGGTGGTACTAATAGAGCATCCCGTGGGCCGTAATCGAATAGAAAAAGACTGCTCAGTTAGCCATTTTTTTTTAATTTTAAAATCATAATGAAAATCGTTACATGTTAGTGCGGACGACCTCTGTAGTTACGTAAGTAGATACCTGTGCAGATTTTAAAACAGTAACTTTTATATGAAGAAAAGCTGATGATGATCATAGGGATCTCATATACCCATCTCACATGCGTTTTATACTGGATATCATCCTTATTTTTATTACTGTTACGCTTCATTATCATCCTGTTTAGTGGTGTAACGGTCAGGCCGGAGAAATGCATGGTGGCGATGCTGATGATGATAATGACGAGTATGACCAAATGACCAACCAACCGATGTACAGTTAATTTGTAATTGAAATTGGACATTAACCCACAAAAAAAAATACTTTTACTTACTAATGGGATAAAATCGTGGTAGTGGCAATATAAAAATAAAATTTACAATGATTTTTTTTATGTAATCGTATCATCATCATTAAATCCCCAGCACTGTTCGTTACGGGGGTAACATTAAGTAAAGCCATAGCCATACATGATTTGATTTAATTGCATCGTTTGCATAAATGCAATCTTGGTAACAACAAAATAGAAAACAAGCTGATATAAAACACAGTAAAAAGAAAAATTGAAAACTAGCTGATTTCCTTTTAAATTTGATGACTGAATTATTCATTTTTCTATTTCGCCGACTTCACTATTTCGTTCAGCAACAAATTATACATACCTAGCTATGTGCTGATGTGTAGTTACAGGTATCTACAGGATATCAGAAAGGATCAGATTACGAACCAGACAGAAGATCGTGGTCGTGCGGTGGCTTTCAGTTAGTTGCTAAGAAAAAGAAATGAATATTTTTACAAATAACATACAAATTTAAGCAATTTGTAAAAGTGATTTATTCTAAAGGATTCTTCCTTTCTTACAGGTGGGATTTTATTACCCTACTGAAGAGGTTGGTGATAGTGATGCGATGCTGCTATTGCTGCCGATGATGATTTGATAAAATTTCAATTCAAACCATGCATGTCACGAGTGAGTGCAGAGGCATCAGTCCATGCGTACAAATGAAAGTCGAACTTGCAAACGATGGAAGTACTTGAATCGGGTTCGCAGATTTGACATCCAATAAATAATATCATTTTATTGCCTCGCGTTTGCATCAGCATTTAAATGAGTTTTTTTCGCGGAGGGAGGCTTTTTTCCAAACCATGTAATTCCCTTTTGTTTTGGAAATCAAACAGGAACACATGCGTAGCTAAAGAAGTTAGCACTGATATTAAAATTGGTGAAGAAGGAAGAAAACATAAAAATAAGTGGGGAATGCGGACAAATGGGAGTGATGATTTGATGATGCAGAAGTTAAAAGGAAGCGCAAACGCTGATTTTATTGTTATGAAGACCCTCATTATTTAAATCTTAATTTTGTTCATAATGTTTCATCAGGTTTGAGTCATAAATTTGTTTCGTTATAGCCATGTCGGTAAATATACTTTCGGCTGCATTTTTATTTTATTTTTTTTACTTCAGTCCACATTATTGCAGCACGAAAGAATGATAATACCTATGCAAATAGATATTCGGAGAGCTCTGTCTATATCAAATCCCATTCTTAAAAACCACAGTACACACCGCCACCGTGACAATTCGAAGAAGCGTCAGCTACTTTTTTTAAGACCAACCTCAAGTATTGTGTACCTTGCGAAATTGTAAAATGTAATCGGAGGGAACGGAAACGGGACGTGTCTGGGGATGCTGACTATATTTCCTTGATGGTGTGGTATGTTTCGTTACGATTCAATCGTAACAAAAAGAAAAACATCGGAGCAATTTTGTTTTTATAAAAATTTTGGTACAATAATGCAGAACATAATAATATACCGTGGCTTTACGGCAGGCATGGCAGGGACCATGACAGGTTTCATTTTCGAAATGTTTTGTTTTGGCATTTCGGTATTAACTTTGCAAATACCTGCGTGGTGCAGCATATACACCCTATAGTATCCCTGCCACATCGATAGTAAGGAAGTGACGAGAAAGAAATTACTTTTGCAAATGTAAGAAAAAACAACCTCCTGCTCATTGTTAGTGTACGGTAGCCGAGATGATAATGTTCAAATGAAGAAAGATTTTTTTTTGTATTGAGATTGCTCATAAAATTGTCATGCTTTATTATGACGATGTTCTGTTGTTGCCTTTTTGATAAAGTAGTGTCTTGACTTTCCGCCATAACGCTGCATTGTAGTATTTTCCTCCATTCAGGATAAAATGATGACGATGAGGGTATTTTGATGAAGATGGCTGCAGTTGCAAATTGCAATAATGGTTTTATTAACTTTTGTCGAGGGAAGGACACCTTTTATTTAGATGATAATTAATTAGAATAGTTGACACCGACGACACATTGTCAATTCGCCTGTTTGTTTTTACACGTTGCTAATTATGGTCCTGATTAAATTACTATTAAATACATGTGGCTATCAAATTTCCAACATTTGAAAATCGAATAAGAAGTTATAAAGAAGATCCAAGTTTAATTTTAAATTGACATTTGACTTACTAATTAATAAAAGCATGGTTTTATGTTTATAGCGGAATTTTTTGTTCATATTATAATTCATCATTGTTTTATGCTTCGTTATTTTACAGTACTTAAGTAATTAAAAAGTCAATTAACAATAAATTTATGAACTCTTTTGTACAATTTTATCATCGTAGCAATTCAAAGTAAACTGTAGTAATTTATTTAACCGACACAAATGATTGGGAACAAACGGATTGGAGCTATTTCTTAGCAATACCTCCTCCGCTTTCATCGCTTTCTTTATTACTAGTAATGCATGTCCAGCTTCAAATAGCGCAGCAGCGTGATAAACAGTGAAGGCCTTCGAAGGGAGGGAATGGGAGATGACTATTGCAGATGAGATGACATTGCAGTTGACTCTTGACTCTAATCTGGCTCTCTGAGGCCATCTAACATCAACCACTTTAACAAAGACAAAGGTTTGCTTGTATTACGCAATGCACATGACTGACTGCATCAGCCTTGTGCCTTTTCTCACCTTTCTCAATCCGATCCAGACCGGATCGATCGATCTCTTGCTAGGATCATTCTTCACTTTCAGCTTTACCGAGCCGGCTGCAACAAACAACACACCGCCTCTGCCTGCTCCACGGATTCGCGCCAATCATTTTCTTTTCCTTTTTTTGTTGTTGTTGAATTTGAAATTTTAATTAATTAATTAGGGTGGGACGAGATTATCTTCCTGACAGATCATTCATCATATGATCAAGTCTTCAAAATTCGTCGTTGTCGTTGAGAAACAGGTGAGAAAGGATGAAGGACGGGATTTTTATTTTTTGCTTGCCACTTGCAGTTTTTTTTATGTGAGATGAGATTATTGAGTGTAGAAATTATTTATTAATTAAGACTCATTACATAATTAATTAATGAATTAATTATTTGAGTAAATTAATTTTTAGTTTGTTTTGTTGATTTATGGTTTTTTGTAGTCAGTAGTAGTTTGACCGAGTTGAGAATCCGGTCTTCAATCAAGCCATGAACGTGGAGGCAACAGCAGCGGAGGAAAGCAGTAGTGGAGGGTCGTCCACCCATTCCCCACTCCCTCCAGGAGAAACGGACACCGAAAGCGGCCTCCCATGGTCTGTGTGCTGTGTTCCGGGATGCGGGGCCAAAACGGATGCTGGTGAGGGGAAGATCATCCTACTCAATTGTCTTCATGCCATATGTTTAGACAAGTGCTCTGCTGAGAAGTTTCGGGAAGTGGCGCGCAAAAATCCTAGTTGGTTTTCAGTTTTTAAGTTTAAACAGAATTATTTTTTTTATCAATTTTAAACTGCGATGATGAAGCCAATGTTATAGTTAATTGTGATTGTTATTTACGTGATGAAGGGGATCCATCCCTGATTATCTGCCCTGGTTGCCAATGGGAGGTCACCGAGGAGCAGCTTACGACCCAGGTCAGCATTAAAGCCGAGTTCCTGACAAAGGTCTGCCCAACGCTCTTGTGTCAACTCTGCAGGAAGAAGCCGCCAGCCATTGCGTATTGTCCAGAATGCACACGCTTGTTATGTGACTATTGCGTAAAGGTAAAAGACAACGACAACGGCTTTAAATATAAGTTCATTTTAACTTAAGGTTGGATAAATCGCTAATCATTGACCACAAAGACTTTCAATTCTAAATATATTTTTAATTAACTTCAAACTTACAGAACACTCATGGGGATAATGTAGACTTTGAAAGCCATTTGGATAAAGTGACGACAGACCTCACCGAGCTGGTGAGGGAGGCGGAGAAAAACGCCAACAACTGCGCTTCGCACTTCTCTGCCGAGTCAACCCATTACTGCTTCAGATGCAAGAAAAAATTATGCGAACTTTGTAAGATGGAGCACGAAAGCGGCCACCCAGTTGACATTGCGAATTTGCGGATGGATAGAAATGAGCTCGGTTCACAATTGGAAATGGCAAGGTTTGCAGACACACCAAGAATTTTATCCCAGCGATGTAATTTCAATGTTAAAACCAAGTTTAATTGTTTCATTTTGTGAATTTGTTAGGGTGGTCATGAAGGATTCTGGAAGGGTATTTACCGAGGCAACACGGAAAATTGACGAACAGAATAGAGCCTTCGCCAGATTTGTGAGAATCTTGCCCCTTCAGCACTGCCTAAATAGTGCCGAGCTAAAGAAGTTGACCGAGGTTGACAAAACTTTGGAAGGGTGAGTGACAAACACTTGTTAAAAATAAGATTGATAAAACTAACCAATTTCGTAGTTGATACACTGTTTTTATTTGAGTGTTTTTATTGCGGTTACTTTCAGATCCTTCAAGGCCCTGAACGACAGCACTGAAGCGCTGAAGCAACAGGTTAAGAGCGCTGTGAAAAAACGTGTCAAGGAACTCGAATTTAAGAAAGACATTGTAGAATCTGTTGGATCAGTTGCCAAGCAATTCATAAAGGCTGGGGAATGGATGCTGTCGGACGACATGGACGTTGCCGGAGTCTCAAACTTTCTAAGGTGAGTGGATATAAAAGCTTGGATGAGAACTTATGTGACAAGTGATAAATAGCTCTATAGCTTTGAAATTGGTGATGACAATGTAGGCCTGGTCTTATTTTACAGACTGTCACGGACTCTTCAAGCGAACTTGTTGCAAAAGCACGGGTTGAATATAAACAAAGATTTTCTTGGACCGGACATGCACCTCCTTCAGAAAAGTAATGAAAGAAGGGATGAAGAAACCGGGGGGTCAGGAACTTCAGCAAGCTTTGGCCAGCCTGAGGAGCTTCACATTACTCAAGGGAACTCGAATGTTACAGCAGCAGAGACAAATAAAAGTGGCAAAGATATGATGGGGATCGATGTTAGTAGGGGAACCGTTGATCAAGTTCAATCCCCTTCCCAACTAGCCATCATCGTAAAGATGAAGACAGTGGAGGAGGAGGAGGGACGAGATGCAGATAATCAACTACAAGTGAGCAGTGCGATGGACCCTCCTAAGTATGCCGTTTCTGCAGTGATTCCTCCGGCCATTCCCGGGACGTCCAAACAGGCTCAATTTGAAATGGCCCAGAGGGAAAGTAAGCGTCCACGCATAGCCGATGACTTAACTTGCAATCCCAGGAACCCCATACCGGCAACAGTTTTCAATAATGCTGTTCAAAACATTGATGTATACGGGAACGATGTGGAGGTGGACGATATAGGTATGATAATAAAGTGGTGAAACATAAAACTTTTATACCACTTTTAATCTTCGATTTGATAACATGATGGAATCGGGTATTCGATCTTTCACTTGAATGAGCATTTCTATTTTCTTGTACAGAGGGTACGAAGTCACCCTCGAAAACTTTGTGAGGCTACTGACTACTGAGGCCTCGACGTATTGGAAATTCTATTCCCCTAACATACATGCCGTGGCTAGTAGTCTAGTAGGAGAGGATTCTCTTTCGATAAAACTGGATTCTTTTATGTGTTTAGTAATTTATGGACAGTCTTGTTTGAAATCCAGCTCTCAAACATTACCTCATTTTGCTGAATTTTATTTATAATTAGCTACTGTTTTACCACCATGTTGATTCCAGCATTGGACTGTATATAATTGCCAGATACACTAGCTACGCCCTAAAATTTCTTGAAAAGGTTTGACCGGGTATTGACAACACAGTTTGTAAGTAGCAAAATAATCGTAAAAAAGAGTTAAAATAAATGATATTGTTTGGATCGTAATATAATAACCAAGGACGATCCACAGTTGATGATAAACGTTTCTTGTGTTTCTATATTTTACAGCTCAAGGTCTGTCCAAAATGGGCCTGCATCTCAACGGTTGGAGTAAGGAGAGGCTAGTTCCGAAGATAAATACAGACAACTAAAGACGTTTTCAACATTACCAATTTAATTATCATGAGCTGAACTGAGCTAGACTAAACTAAATTATTAATATAGTCTAGTTACATAATACGTAATCAGTCTAATTTTAAGTTTAAAATTTTTAATTCTTGAATAATATCTGTCAATATAACTTCAATACAGTTTTCAGAATTTTGAACACATACACATACAGCTTATTTTAAGTCAATTTTGTATCTGCCATTAATTTATAGAAATTAATATGTATCACATTCAAATAATATGCGTAGTATTTAAATTTATGGATGTCATCTAATCCAGTCTGTGGTCCGTATTTAACTTTTGAAATCGTTTGCATTTTTATTGTATTTACCTAATTGTTACTGTAAGTGAACGTTGTATATTATAACTTGTTTTGCTGAGCGTGCATAAGTGTATATAATTTTAGTAAAAGTGATGATTGATTATTAATTTCGATCTCGTAATGTTATCGTAGGGCACTACTTATTTGCACAATTATTCATAAGCCAGACAGAATATATACATTTGAAGCTCAATCAATTTTAAATGTTCAATCATCAATTTCGTCATTCGGTACTCAGCTCTCAGAAGTATTCAGCGGAAGCATGCATCCGAAAAGCATTCTCTCTGTGATAGATAATAACTCTCACTCACAACAACTACTTCCATATTTGTAAATTAATGGCTGGACTTATTTAGCAAAGGTCCAGCGTTTCGTCATACTCGTCTTCTTGATCATCTGCATGTTCATTATTATTTTCTTTTTCTTCAATCTGAGGGCGGTTGGCTGCGTCTTCTGTATCTAACAACACAAACCATTAAAATTAATATTCAAAAGTTGCGGCTGGAACGTTTAAATTTGGAAATAAATCCAAATCCTATTCTTTTAGCTTGTAACGGAGGTGTCCGCGATTTTGCTTCTTGAGGCATGCAACGCCTTGGGTGGTGGAGAATGGGTTAACGACAAAAATGAACTAGTCCGGGAATTATTCGGGTTATGAGCTAGTCGTGTTTGATGTTGGAGATACGGGTTGAACTGAACGAGGCGGAGACAGAAATGGCAATGGTGATTGTGATGAATCCCTTTAAATATTCGGCTTTTTAGTCGTCGCAGGCGGTTCACCCGGAAGTGAGTTTCTTCTGCATAAATGAATCAAGGGATTTCACTGTATTTTTTAATTTCACATCCACCACAACCTCTCGCAATTCCCATTGATAACGAATTGGAAGTTGTGTAATCACTGATTACTAATGAGCAGGTCATTCTAACCCCAATCGCCCGTTTTAAGGCTAATATTAGCCACTATTTCATCATAATCCTCATGTGCTAGTTTTTCAAGATCCAGCTTGAGCTGCTTAACCTCTTCCGGTGTCATTGGTCTGGAAGTAAATCGAATCACAAATTTGGGTGTACTTGGTTTCGGTGTCGTGGAGTTGGAATTAGTTGGTATTTGCTCTGGTTTATTTTGACTTTTTTGATTGACAGCAGATTTTGACGGTTGCTTCCCATCAGCAGTCTTCTTAGCATCCTTAGACTTCGAATTTTGAAGCGGAGGAGCCATCTCAAATTTAATAGGTTTAACCAGTGCTGTGCTCTGTTTTCTGCGAGCGTCAAAAGGCCCTGTTTTCTGTTTACCCCTGGGGTTGTTTCGAAATCTGGCTTGCATGTTTGTTTTGTTCAGGTTTCGGGGTTCAGGTATCCGGATCTTCGTGAACGGAAGAATCGCTGGAAGAACCATTAGAAGAATGACTGGAACTGGACTAGTCACTACAAAAAGAAGAAGAGCCGTCAGAATAAGAGGGCACAGTTTCTCGTTTAGCACCTGTCTTCTCCTCCATTCTTTTCCGCTTCTTGGATTTGGGACTCGTTTCTGATTGGGGAAAACTGGGAAGCTCATCCGTCTGTTGAATATCGTTTCCTTCCTGTAAGCGTAAGTTTAAATTTAAATCTATGTTTAATGCTTTTAGAAACAATTTGTAAGTCTAGTTTAATATATAACATCACAGAATTAACTTTGGTCATACCTTCTTGCTCTTGACGCAGTTGAGTGAATCTTGCAGAACAAAGACAATGAATTTCTGTTCACGGAGTCCACAAGTAGTTGCTCGATTTTCTCCGTTTCATATAGAGCACCGCAAGTTGGTCCAACCAAACGCGTCTATAACATTCGAAAGTATTCATCTTAAATATCATAATAATTTTTAAGACCTTTCAAAACGAACTTCACGCTTAATACATCCATCATTAAAAAGAAAACGTACAAACTATTTAAGTCATTCCTCTCGTATCTTTGTACCGATTCAGATCGCGACTCGCGAAATTGGTTGCATAGCTTGCATATAACCTCGGGAAAAACGATAGAAGGGCAGGTTTTATTCCAAAGGGCTACATTGCTGAATGCTCCAACTTCGATCAGCCTCAATAGATTCCTTTTTAGCTTGTGCGCTTCCTCGTCAATGTTCGCGTCCAAAGCCAGAACCTGTCACCATTAAATTACCATAAAAATTAAAGTACGCAGATTCAAACTTGCTTGAATGGGAATATGGATTGATATATTATAAACGATTGAATCACAAACCTTATGAATTGCTTTAATGAGCTCCTACACAGGCTTTATCTGCTTCTCGAGCGATGCGGCGTAGGCTCCATCGTAGGAAGCTCCATCATTTGGATTCAACAGGAGTGGGATATTGTTTGTCAACTTGCTGAACGATTCTACGCACAAAATAAACTAAAAAACTAAAATAAAAATATTTCGGATTCAGGATCAAGTCAAATCAGATGGCTGGTGTATGGAGTAAAACTAACTTGAACAAATGCTGACCAGGTCACCTCTCAAATATTCTTTAGAAAACGTGGCGGTATTTGAAAAAAGCCGGATTATTCCCATTTCTTCGAGGTGTCTGTCTGGAAAGTTCACCTCATATCAAGTTCCACATACAATTAAAGAATACAATCCAAACAATTCGAGTTACAATAATATATCGACCCGACACTCGCTGCCGGCGTGTCATTCATACCTCACTTTGTCTTCTTCATCATCCGTGACATTCAGTTCCTCCAAATCACTCGTTGTTTCTTCTTCACTGAATTTGTGCTCATCCTCTTGATCACTCTCATCGTCCTCGTCCGGAACGCCTTGTTTGGATTTTCGGGCATGTCTTCTCAGTTGCTTCTTGGCTAACAGCTTCGCTTTGGAATTCTCTGACTGGCTGGGCTTCGCTTTAATTCCACCAAAGTTTGACTAGAAGCAAATTTATTAGAAACTTTTATTACCGAAATTGCTAGTCCACTCAAATACGCACTGCACTAAGAATATGGTTTTGCTTTTTAAATTGTATGAATACGGCTTACCGAATCATTCCACAATAGGCAATCCCAGCAATTTACATGTTTCAAATCAATGGCATGAAACAGCTCTTTGTTCGTTTGTTCTTCCTGGAAGCAGTAATATAGTCCACGTAGCCCAGTGCATTCATAACACGACTTTTTTCCGTACAAATTACCAGCCTGTGGAAGTCCGCGTTAACGATGATGAAACCCAGCCGCATAAATTCCGCCACAAACTATAACAATAAAAGACAGATCATTTTTAATTACACAAAAGAGGAAAATTTAGAAAAAATGAGCCTCATTTCATTTGTAAAAATAAATCAGTATTTTAAATTACCTGAATAAACAACTTTTTCATCAAATAGTTCAGCGTCTTCCTCAGAGCAGGATCATATAAAAGGGAGTTCGGGGATTGCAGCCATCTAAAAAATAGTCATTCCCAATTAAAATACTAAAATATTTCTTCAGCTGTGTATAAATTAACAAAATTAAATCGAATCGATAATTGACCATACCTGTACAAATGCATGAGCTGATAATCCGCATAGCAATTCCTGAGGATGGTGACATCCCGGACCCCGGAAATGACCATGCTCTTCAGAATCCTAAAAGCTCCACTGCACAGCGCCGTTTCGTCATAGCTGGCCGTCATAGCTGGCCAGCGAAGGTCCGGGATTGTTCCGCATCATTTCTTCGAGAGAAGCCTGTGGAAGCCTGTGGAATGTTGTCAAAAGCGACGCTGGCAGACGTTCCTTCGATGTCATGCACGTGTTGAGGCTGCAATAGCAATAGCGTATCCACCGCCAGCCCATCCAGCTCCAACTCCACACAAACCTTCTGATAAAATCGGGGATGATATATAATGATGTTTTTCTGCTCTTCGAATTCCGTTATCAGCCTGCAAATTCAAGTTTAAATTTAATTTAAAATTACAACATTCATCAAACAAAACAGATGGACCGAGTCGAGTCATTATTTTCGAACCTGTTGTCGTCTGCCTGCTTCCCCCCCCCCAAATCGGGGCGGTCTGTCGGTGAACACCACAGAATTTAGTTGTTCCTCAGGGGATGTCTCACTTACAACACATCACATCCAGCCAATATGGAATCCGCCGGCAGATTCCCCACAGGGATTTGCAAATATCTTCTCTGCTCGATCGCAGCTTCCATGACGGTCTTGTATCGGAGAAAGTGCTTCAACGCCACCTTGAAACCGATTAAATCTTTTTCATTCATCACATGGATGGGGATCAACAGAAAATCCACGATAGTTGGAACTCTTGCCGCCCGGGACAGGAATCCAATGGGAGACTTGATGGTGATGGCGGTGGCACCCCTCTTCTCATCCTTGTACGCTTAGAGAATCCTCTGGAGGCACACGAACACTTGTCTCGTCTCCGTCTCAATCTTCACATCAAACGTGTAGTTGGCCTCAGGTAAACTATCTTCCGGTTCACCCCACTCCCACTCAATCCTCTCCGCCCGAAGTTCCTAGAACAGGGTAACCAAATTGGGCATCAGATTGGCCCTGGCCACGTTGAGCACAAAAACGGTGACCTTGTTGTTGGGGAAGGAATATTCCAAACATGGCTTTCTCCCCGGAAGCATGATGATAGAGGTAGATTATGCTTCATGAAAGATATTTCGAAATAATTATATTCCGGAGTGATGTTTTTAAAGTTCAACTGGCGGAGTTCGAAGGTGTCCCCAACTTCCTTCAATTTTCCTGGCCGCATCCCTATCCACAGCAGCAGAACTTGAGTCTCATAAATCCCTTCAATTGTTGGGGTGGCCAAGTCGGTCACAAGATCATTACTCGTGTTCCGGAACAGGTCTTCTGGAATGGCGTACTCGTACAAGTTATAAGCCTGATGGCTTCTGGGAAGCAGCTTGCTATACTTTCTGATGTGCTCCTCATCCGACAGATTCTTGGCTTCCTTGGAGTTCAAGTACAATATGCGGGGAACGGTGAGCATTATCAGGTGCAGCTCCTGTCCCACCATAGTCCACAGCTTGCTGTGCCCTCCGGAAGAAGCCGCCAATTGTCGCTGGATGGTTTCCCCTCCGGTTCGACTACACAAATTAACTAGAAATGACAAGAATTACACATTGAAGTTGAATTAAATTAATCATCTGTCCAGTCTCCATCAATCATGATGACAAATTATGAAATTACGAAGATTAACTTACCAGGTCAAGTTCTTTTTTGGGAACCACTTCTACGGATACAATCACTCCACTACTGACTTCTTCTAGAGGAACAGGGTGACATCCCGCTCGAAACCTAAGACCAAATGAATGAAACAAACAAGCGTTAAAACAAATACACAAACTTACAAACTCACTACCACACGAAACGGAATATGGTATGCAAGTATGCATGTTAATAGCGTTAGAAGTTGTTGGAGGATCGCTTTCAAAGTTTACTTTTTTTAAGCAAAATTTATAAGTAGGGCTTTTACATGCCAGCGTTGCCTTGAATCGAGAGCCGTCCTCTAGGATGAAATAGTAGTTTACTGAGCTTATCAACCTCTTGTCCTCGTCCAAGACCTCAATCTTGAAAAAGAAAAGTCAAACAAATCAAGTACATTTTCTATACTGTTGTTTCGAAACTGATGTTGATTAAAAATTAATTTTAAAATTTTACCAGGTGTATATTGAAAAGCGTTTCCACTACCTCCCCAACATCCTGGACACAATTATTGAATCCGAGTGTGGAGTCTACGGAGTCATTTTCGATTGACCGATAGTCCGGAACACCTGGTTTTCAGAATTATCCCTGCAACAAACAAGAAAAAGTTGAAGGGTAGTCAACGATTGGTATCTGAGCGATCCATTCCATACTTCAGTACTTTAATCACATTTCAAAACAGACTCAATCTCTGACCTTTTATTTTCAATTTTAAAATTTTATTCATTTAAACTTACCCAGATATTCCGGTATCTGTGGAAGGACTTGTTGTAGGGCCGGTTCCATTCTGACCTTTTGCTTTTAGTCCAACCTCTATGTTCTTACTTCAATCCCACTACTGTTACTTATTGTTTCCGTCACCCTGTCACCTGTTGACCTTTGTCTTTCAATCGCGAACAAAATCACCAACCACTGACGAAGGATTGCATAATAATTAACTGAACTGAGTTTTAACTTCCAGATTCTAGTTCAGAAGTCAGTAGTCAATAGTTCAAAATGTCCGGACTGTTTGATCAGAGTATGATAAAATAATACTTCATTTACAATTTCACTAATTAACATTAAGCCCAAGCAAAAGCAAATGGATGGATGGATCAGCAAAAAACAACTATGACAAAGGAGGGATAGGGGATAAATTGAACATGAGAGCAAAAAAAAAACTTTAATTGCTCCCAGTCTTTTTAAATAAGCGTAAACTGCTCAAGTGTGTGTTTGAAAACAAAACAAAACAAAAGAACAAAATTCAAGTGCACAAAATATGCTTGTAAATGCATTACTCTATACTCCTCCTTCACATGTGGTGTCCAGTGCCAGTCTTGTTTTGTTTTGTGTAGTATGCAAAGCCGCTCTTATTGCAAGGCTCAAGAGATTCAATGGGGGTGATGCTAGACTTGTTGCACTACACTAGGCAAGCTGCAGGAACAGGAAAATTTATTAGGCACTTATGCAGTTTTCTACTTCATTCAGCATCGTAGCGTAGCGTGAAGTCAGCAAACACAATGACCACCAGCCAGCAGCATAGTAGCAGCATAACAGCAGTGGAAAAGTCTTCGTTTCCTTATGACATTTGTATGTACTATTTAGTAGCTATCTCTCTACCTATCTATCGTTTAATATTGATTTAGTCCATGGAAAGTTCCGTGATTACAAAACTGAGAAAGTATGATATGAATGGAACGTGTTCAAATGACTAATATTATGTATGCTCTGCCTCTGCCTGTGGTCGTGGTCCTCTTTTTTTTTGCATAAATCATTTGGTTTCTTCCATCTTATTTTAATTTCAAGTGTCAGTGGGGCATCCTGAGATTACTCATTTTTTTGTATTCCTACTAATCATATTTAATTGTGTGGAATAATGATTAATTTTTATAGCTTATTAGTTGGTTAAAAAGTTAAGGTTGGTAATATATTGTCTCAACGATATCTTAGGTATGAAAAAAACCGTTGATATCTGATATCCTGTTGGTTACACTGGCAAGTCGAGCTGCAGGATTTCTAGTTTTTTTTGTCTTTCTCGATTTCCCCTTTTCCTCTATCAAACTTTTTGTGTCAAACAAGACAGGCATTGCATATAATGATATTTATTCCGGAGAAGGCGATCACGTTATTGAAGACGGTGAAGAAGTCAACTCCGGAAGGATCTATCACAATGTTTCCCAAATTTCCAACATGCCAGTTTGCATCAGTAGGGGCTTAATGTTCGTCCTATCAATTGCAAACCGACCTAACTGTTTCAAATTCCCACAATTGTAATTTAATAATGAATGGGGTTACTTTGCTGGTTTCTGTGGACTAACCTGATATGGATTGAAATGAAACAATTGTAACACATGATTCAATGGCCCGTGCTGGCACATTTACTCTAATGATTTTTGAGCTTTATATCCTAAACAATCATTTCGTGTGCTATGTAACTTGTGTTGATGTATTCTGTTGCGTTCTCGTGTCTGATTATAAAAAAGAATAAGGATCACAAATAGATGAACACAGACAAGGGTTGAGGATAATATTGTATTTGTATTGTATTGTTGTGAGTTGGTAATATGGGAGGGAGGACAGGTATTCCGTTCGTAGTGCCATCATTTGCTACCCTTCCTTTTTCCTGTGACCTTACCTTTCAATCTACTTTGGGAACGAATCCCAATTTCTACCTTTCTTTGGGTTTAGGATATCTTGTCAATCTGCAATAGATATGAGCATTTTTATATTAAAGTCAAAGGAGATGATCCTCCTGTGCTAAATATTAGGCCTCTATTTTGCGGAATTGTGCACCTTTCCATTAATAAAGTAAGCCAGATGTTTAGTTGATCAAACCATTCTGATGCTTGACGCACTTTTTTTTAAACGCTGAATTTCAGTTTAGTTTAGTACTTCCAGCACTTCTAGCTTATGCTTAGCTTTACCTTCCTCCTGTACTCGTCGTCTCGTCGTCAGACTTAGAGGTTTACATGCTTTCCACGTATGTTGTTATAAAAGTTATGCGCATGTAGATAATTAAACGGATATAAACTAGCCTGCTATGCAACGTAAGGGTAGTTGGGAGGCTGGAAATGGAAATTTGTCTCTGAACTTACATTTTAACCTCCAGTGACTTCAATAAATGGGCATTAACCACATAAAAACAACTTAAGCAGCCTAACACGCACGTGCACTTTTCTAGTGCACTTCGTAGGAGGCCGAATGAAAGGGGTGAGAAATAATATATCTAACTCGATGGATTGGACGAGGATACAAAGAAACCAGTTTGGGGGACGGACGGCAAAAGACATAAATGGAATAAAAAAAGGAATCTCAACTTGACCCAGTCATACATTTTGCCTTAAATATATGTTGGAGAAACTTTATTTCCCATTGTTGTCAACAAGTTTGTACTGGTGAGCCTTGTTGGGCATTATCATCATCATCAACAACAAACAAAGCAAAAATCGAGTGTCGTAAATAGTACCGTAATGGATAGTGTCCAATCCTGACTGTCAGTAATACATTTTGGAAGAGTGTTCTAAATTAGCCATGTATAATGCTTTTAGAGGTAGTGTCCTATTTTAAGCTTGTCAATAAACAACAAAAAGCAGCAAAGAAAGGAGAGAAAGAATTTGTTGTCTGTTTGTACATCAAAGAGATAAGTAAAGAGGATGGTTACAGTATACATACGCCTGAAGCTAAAAAAAAGCCTTTTGTATGCATGTTATTGTCAGAGAGAATGATGACAAACTAGCAATCTTCCCTTTTAATGTTTAAACGTTATCTGAATGTTAAGAAATACCTGAAGAACCCGTCACTGTACTTATTTTATTATGCTACTTATTACATTAAGTGACCCACATTCTTTAATGCAACAAACAATTGTTTTCTGTAACTCCAGCTTTCCATTTCTAATAATTTTAGTCAGTCAATAAACCGTTGCACGTTTTGTGACAAAAAAATCCGTAACATAACAAATATACATGGGCAATCTGAGATACTCCTAAAAGTTTTTTTTAAGACAACGCTGCTGGAATTTTTTCATTATACCTTCTCTGCTAATTCACTGAGTGTGAAACGCCTTTCCCTTTCCACCACAGCTTTAACTTTAGCCGCACGGGCTTCATCCGGGGCAGTTTTCGGGTGTAACCCAGGAAATGGTACTAGAAGCATAAAGCTGCCACCAGTATATCTGATAGTGGTGGGACAGAAGCGGCATTGCCGACAATTTTTTTGGATTTTTTTGCAACCTAGAGTGCCAAACAAACCTTAAACATAAAAATGATAGAGCTTGATCTGAGCATACAAATTAAAATTCGTAAATTGCATTATCCAGATGTTTCTAGATGTAGCCCACGAATGAAACAGAGATGGGCCATGAAAAGAAAGCCCATAAGATAAGCTTTTGAATGATATATAAATGTATGAGGAAGTTTAATGTCAGGCCGAGAAATTCATATTCAAAGTCTGGCAAAGACGTATAGAAACACCTACGTATTGGTAGCCACAGTTTTAGCACAGAATAGTGGGCAAAGCAATTAAGTCATGTATAACCAATAATGAGGAGATAATAAGTTGGATTGTACAAATCGCGGATCACCACATTTTACAATTTTTTTATTCCATTTCTGGAACTTCTTGCTGAGTAAAAAAACACATTTACAGACGATTCAAAATTTTTCGAAACATTTAAATTTCAAACTGGAATAGTCAATCAATCAACAAATTATCAAACGGATTGTACAAACCAGAGACCACTATATTTCAGCATTCGTGGACGAATCAAAAAATTCTGAGCAACTTAAAAAAATCGAGTTTTTTGGACTCATTCATTTATTCATTCATTTACCCAGAGAATGCTTGTCCCCAGCTTCCGATCCATTTCTTCACCTGAATAATGCTTCCTTGACCAGCAAAATTCTTGTCACCGCCTATTCATTCATTGCAATTGCAAATTAAAATGATATGATGAGTGTCGACAAAGGTATGCTTGGTACGTATTAGGTGGTATGCAGAATGGGACAAATAGGCACACCAGTGGGCTGAAACAAAAAAAAACTACCGTTCCTTATTGTTATTACAGTCAGGAAAGAGGTATGTTGCGGAAAAAATGCAATGCATTGGAAAGCAGGCAGAGGAGACAGTTACGAGAATGCGAAATATGGTCAATATCAATATATCTTCTCACAATTACCAGAGAAATATACACGTGGCTGGCTAAGAAAGCAATCTGAAGCCTCCCTTCAGTACTTTTCGGTTGTTATGCTCTATGTTTTCATGCACTGACCATTTATACATTGTTTTCGTTCCCTGCTAGCAACGTTTATATCTGAAAGTTGTTAATCCTTGTATGAAACAAGAAAACAAAAGGAATTTATGTAGTTATGTTGTTGCAGAAAAACAAACATATTCCTAATATAATATTAGGGATAAGTTTGTTTTCTGCGTCTTATTTCAATACTTGGCTGTTATCCATCAACCTTCTGCCTCTTTTCTATTAGTTTAAGCCGAACATTACAAAAATGGTTCTGTACAGTAAGGGCTAGAAGCTTGGAGAATTCAAATATTTCCCTAACTGCATAAGTTGGAAGAAGAGGTGAAGTAACAACTTACAGCTATAAAATTAAATGAAAAGGAACTGAATTCATCAGCAAGGAGGGACTATGGGTGTCGTGCTATTTGTGTACATTCAAAGTTGATTTACAAAGGGTTTGACTTTTTTGTCACTAATAAGACCACGTTTGTCTTGTCTAATTTACATTTTTTGCTTTTTTTACTAATTTTATACATAAATGTAAATAATTGGTGACAAACATGCAAATGAGAAGAATCTACCTAAGTTACAAACCGAAATTAGCAGCAAAATATTCTTTTCAAACCAATGCATACTTTTTTGTAACATACATTTAGGCAATGATTTACATAAAGATATGGATGTTGCAACTTAATAGAAACGTAACGAAACCCATTTTTTTTACAAATTAGTATCAGTTGCTTGTCTGTCTGAACCAACTACGAGACTACGAGAGCATCACTATAAATTTTTCCAGTCCCGCTTTAGATTCTGAAATCGAGCCAATAACTGTCTGCAAAGTAACACGAAGCGACCCTTGGAAACAAATAGTAAAGTCTGAAGAAAAGTTAAAAGAGGAATTTGGAAAAGAGACTGACTCATTATAAGGGAACACAACAAACACAATACTACTGTGCGTACATGCTTTGACTCAGAAGATCAAGATACGCTTAAGTTTCAAGAAAATCGGAGTTGAAGGGCTTTTCTTCCCATTTTTTATAATTGTTATAATGATGATTAATTGCATTTTTATGAGTGACAAAGCAATTTAAAACAAATGTATGCAATAATAATTCTTTTCTGAATTTTGACTTTGACATGCCTGTCACTAAGTTTTAAAAATTGATTTGGCATCTTTGCCCCCTAAGGATATCACGTTTGACCTTGCAACGTTATTTAAAGGTAGTGTTAAAATCGGGTGGCATAATTTCATTCCGTTGGTGACAAATATGGAAAACAAAGCATGCGGAAACTATTACCCCTTTACAAAACATATTATGCATTTGTCCTTTCGTCCTGGTTGTTTTCAACCTGTTGAAGAATTATCCATCCCCAAACCGTCATAAATATTAAAAAAGCAGCAAGGAGCCCTTTGTTATGTTTATTTTGGTTTGAAGGGATAATACTTAATCGTGTGTTGAAAATATTTATGGAAAGGTAAAACTGAGATGGAAGGAGAGAAGAAGCATAACATATCAAGAGCATTGATAATGTGGTTTTAGGGGATTTACAGTATTTTGGATTTCATATTAGTGTAAGAAAAGGTGATTATCGAGGTTTTTTTTTCCTTTCAATTTCATTATGAATTTGGGAACGGCTCTGGCTATTTATGCTATGGAGCCACGAGGCGACTATGCAAAACATTGTATCTCATGGTCTGGAATAAAAAAGGGGAATGAAATTTGGTACACAATAGGTGTTATGATTGTGAAATGGCCTTGTTCAATATGAATGTAGAAGTTTATTATTTACATGTACACAATACGGCCTACCATAAAAATGTTTATTGCTTATTCCTTATTGCCATGATGTCGACATAAATCAAGTTATAATTACAGTTTATTTTTAAATTTCCCTAAACTTTAGAAATTTTTTTTTATACCTTCTTCTTCCTATTCTGCAAAAATGTTGCTGTTCACCACAAAACTATAGCCATTTGCCATTGCTAATGCAAAGCTATGCTAGGTAAGTTACCCTCTCTACAATTATCTTTCATATGAATGAAATCCTCGTTTACCTTTCTCTTCATTTTGTAGCAACCCCAACGAACAGTACTTTTAATTCACAGTAGTGTTCCGTGTTTTAAGAGTTGAGTTGTACATTGATAATAACGTCCGTGCATTGAGAATATAGATTCATTCAAGATTCATTCACAAAGCACGTTTTTCATAATAATAATAGTCTTACTACCTGCGGAGCTGTACACGTTTTTTTTCTCCTTCTGTTAATGATGAGGATGCTGATGCGAATTTGATTTGTCATGTATATGATCTGCTAGGCTTTCAAGCATAAAAAATGTATTACACACTTCTTGTTACTCAGTTTTTCATGGGAACAGAGAAAGGGAAAGACGAATGAAAGTCTGCTTGCTTGCTTGCTTGCTTGCTTGCGTGCGTGCAATCGTTTATGTGTTTTTTTCAGACGTAATGTAATATGTTTGGGGATGATGAAGGGATAATAAGACAGAACAGGCAGCTAGCTAAAATCCAACTTAAAATACATAACTCTACAATACAGAGCACGCCGTACCTTTTTTTTGTCTCGAGCCCATTTACTTCCTGATTTCTGTTCTCCTTTAGTAGCCAAGCTTAGAACTTCCCACGCCTGTCCCATCAAGTTTAAAAGTTTTGATTTATAAGCTAAAAAGTAAATAATTATTTAACTCAGTAGCTCAATTTCACTATTGATATTTTGGTAAGTAAACAGTTAAGACAAAAGTTAATTTGACAAAAATAATTAGTTGGTTTTTTTTCTCGTGTTAATTGATTACAAATAATTGGTGATTGGTGATTAGCTAGCTGGTTGGCTTAAATGAAAAAAAAAATTGATTCCTTCTTTTTAAAGGTCGATTTGGAGAATGGAAGTCCAAGCTAAAGCTCAAGCCCAAGCCCAGGGTCAGTCCATTTCTTCTGATGTGGATAGGGATGGGTTAATTGTTGATGAAGAAAATAATGGAAATAATGAAGTGTGTGAAAATGGAGGAGGTCATGTCAAAGAAATTCCTCCCAACGGGGCTCTCAAAACTGGTGAAAAGGAGGAGGCGGAAGAAAAACAACAACAACAATCTGAAAGTGTATCAGTTGCTAGCGTCCCTTTGTTCCAACTAAAGAAACCGGTTCTAGATTTTCTACTGTTTTCAGCGCCCAATAATAAAAAGGGCATGAATAGCTTCTGCTTTTCTGGTGCTACTAGCATGCCACAGCCATTGTCTCTTTCTACAATCGATCCCCCAACATCTTCCTCAAGTCCATCTCAAATTAATCCACATCCAGCTTGTCCAACTTCAAACAATACAGAAGCTCCTCTGTCGTCTGCTCCAATTCGGCCTGCTCAACAACACGAAAACT
Source organism: Lepidocyrtus cyaneus (assembly GCA_034696785.1). Classification (NCBI taxonomy): domain Eukaryota; kingdom Metazoa; phylum Arthropoda; class Collembola; order Entomobryomorpha; family Entomobryidae; genus Lepidocyrtus; species Lepidocyrtus cyaneus. The sequence goes on along the minus strand of JAQIWX010000033.1, from coordinate 13,613 downwards.
TAACCAAGTTTCAAAAGTACGGGAAAGAGCTAGTGGAGTATTTACAATCTCCAGAGTCAAAGGATTATGTGCGATTTTGCCAGAGAGATGCGGTGCTGGCGGTGATGAAATTGTTGGAAAATGATAAGCAAGAGCCTGGCTACAACGGTGTGCATAATCCTGTTCTCATCAAAGCTCCAGCAGGATCCGGCAAAAGTGGCATCATTGCTCTGCTTCCTTATGCCCTGGAAGCGAAGAAAGTTTTGGTTCTGACTCCCTCTTCAATGTTGAGTAACCAATTGGAGGCTGAGATTGGAAATTCCATTACCCGTGATGATGCATTTTTGCAGACGATTAACTTTTGTGGAAAGGGCATAATTGAAAAGGAAGCTATACTGGAAAAGGTGACAACAATTACCAAAAATTATAACCCAGATGCTGTAACATCCAACTTCACGATCATCAATGTGCAAAAGTTTGGAAGTGGCTCAAAAACGTGCTTGAATACCGCATCAAAATTCTGGGACCCATCCGTTATCCGAATTGTGACTGCAGCCTTCGAGCTTCATGACCTCCTGGTTGTGGATGAGGCTCACCATTTTCCGGCGGAAACATGGCAAATAGTTACGGACTTGTTTTTGTCCAGCCGTGCCTCTGCAACGTCCAGGAAAGTCATCGTCCTCCTGACAGCAACAGCTACAAGAGGGGATGGATCCCCGATTTTGACAAATCAGCAAAGCAGAATTGCCTATTCCATTGGTTTGGAAGAATTGGAAGGTACGTATAGCCTACTTTAAATAACTTGTGCACTTTCATAAAAAACTAAACTCTGGCATTATATATCCTTACTTTTATTTTATATGATTTTAATTGTTCTTCGTTTCATGTTCTCCGCAGGAATTACTATCAGGAAGGTGGAGTTTATCGAAAACAAGATCCATAAAAGCGAGCCATTAGACGAAACCGTTTACTCCGATATTTGCAAAATTTTGTCGGAGACAAAAGCGAAAGGAGGTAGCTTCAACCCTCAAGCTATGGTAATGGTTTTAACAACGAATGATGCAACAGAAATGGCCAAAAAGTTTAATAGCTTCAGCCATGACGATAAGTTTGCAGTTGCAATTATTGGAAATTCTCAGAGCGAGTCAAACACCAAACTGTTTTCAGATGGGAAATACCGCGTTGCTATTATCTGTGACATGCTGAAGGAAGGCTACTCAAATAATAAAGTCACATTATGTGTTATTCTCCGTAAGATAAGCTCATGGGTCCTTTTTGAGCAGTTTATTGGAAGGTGTTCTCGGCTCCGAATAACTAAAGACGGAGTTCCAGACGAAACGAGAGGAATCGTTCTCAGCTATTCCCAATTTCAGCAAAAGAAAATGTGGGACGCTAGGAACAAACTGGCTGGTGATGATAAGGATGGCAAGGTCAGGATGATGGAGGGGAAAGTTGAAATCCAGGAGAGTGTCCCTAAACGCCGGAAACGGACTGTCCAACAATGTTCACCGTCTGAGCCGCAAATTGAGAACCAGCAACCTGAGCCGAGCACATCCAAGATGACACCATTCCTCCAGCTATACAATGAACAGGTGGAAACTGTGACGAAGAGAAAGAAGAAGAATGGGGAGCAGAGCAAATCCAATCCGACAACAATGATAAAAACGATCAAGGATACTGATAAGGGGGAGGAGGAAGAGAAGCGAATTACTGATGAGAGGGAGGAGTTGGGGCTGCAACCGTTGGATAAAAAGAACCGGAAGATGAAGACAAAGAGCAATAGGAAGAAAACGAAGGTAGAGCCAGATTCGGACGAGTATGAAGTGGAAAGGATTTTGGATAAGCGGATGTTGACTAGAGGTGTTGAGTATCTCGTTCGCTGGACCGGATTTGATCAATCAAACGATACTTGGGAGCCGTCAGAGGGCTTAAGAAACTGTAAAGGATTGATCAATCAGTTCAATAAGGAGCTAAGGGCCAAGAACAAGAAAAAGTGAAGCTAGAGAAGAATGTTATGATATTTTTTGGTACTTGGTTTGTGTGTTTAGTAACGTATGAAATTGTTATTTGATGGTGAAATTTATGTTTAAATTCTGTAGTTATAAATGATAAACATTATAAATGTTTTTGTTGCTATTGAATAAAAGAATGTCAAATCAAATGCCTTGGATAAAAATGCATGTTGTTGGAACTAGGGTTTTCATTTATTCTGTAAACCATCATTTAAAGGAGCATACTGTGTCGCTTTTTATTCAAAATTATTTGTACAAAGATAGAGCTTGAAAAGAGCGGATAAAATTCCCCATTACTTGTGTATTTATTACCACCACAAACGGTAATGCGCCATAATGCGCATGCCCCCCCCTGACAAATTTGAAAAACGGTATGCCCCACGCCCCCGGTGGGGGAGAAAATGCCCTTCAGCAGGGCGAAGCCCCGCTCGGGGGTATCTTATCAGATCTTCGAAGCGCGCGTTGTATACTCTCACGCATCTTAAACTTAGCAAGTGTACTCTTATCGTCTCTAGCCAAAGTTTCACCCATTAACCTTTTTGAGAGTGGGGCGATTTCAAAAAGTCTTTCTGCTAAAACATCTACATCTCATGTTGATGATAATGCTATGCAAAGCTATGCGTATTTTAATAATCTCCCAATTAGCAGCAAAGTCACTTAACTCACGAAATCCGTCGGCTAAGTTAAATTAAGGAACTTTTGTAACAATTAACGTATTCAACCGGAGTTCAAGTGAGCCATTGTTTACGTAAAAATAATTTACGAAGAAGAAAATTAATATTTAAACTATTTCAATACACGGGAACCTCCAACGTTACACATTATATTTCGACCCGATTGGCTAGTTAACGCAAGATAAAGCTTGCACCTTTGAACCCATGTCAATGAAAGTGAACGGTTCATATAAGTTTAATTACCCGAACTTCGTTCAGAGTTGCTAAGCATTAAATAAAAGGTTAAATAAAAGGTGAAAATATGGGTGTTGTTTCGCACGTTTCCCGCTGAAAAGATATTTTGTAGTAAATAAAACGCTTGTTAATTTTCTCTTTCCTGAACTCACTGGAAAACCTAGGGTTTCGAATGTTTTGGGAATTTAAAAGCATAAACGACACACTGAGTTAGCCGCGGAACCTGTTCGTTATTCATAAATTTTGATATTCCCGGAGGTAAGTTGGGTTAGGTTACCAAAAAAAAATCGCCGCCCTCGACTTGCACTTATCGGGATGCCCCCTCGCATTAGGCAAATATTTTACCATTGTGGTGGTTTACATTTATTTACGGAGACCAATCGTAAACAGGACTAACAATAAGGCGAAGGAATTGCTACACATTTAAACCATTACAAAAATAGTAGGAGGGCGAACGAATGGGTTGAGAAATGTAACTTGTTGGATTGGGCGGAGATAAAAACCGGTTTACGGTAACGGGGTAGCCATTAAGGAAATAACGAATGAAGGAAAGGTAGGTTAGATATGATGAGTTGAAAGCCGAAGCCATGTTCACGTACACTAGTGAATTGAATAAATTTGTAATCTCATGTTACCCCATTTGAACATTTTGTTTAAAATCATTTCATTCCGGTTCACGCAGATTCGTGAAATTCTAGATGTTAGCTGATAGCCCACAAGAGCCTTCTTGGACTCAGGATTTCCTGCTCACTGCTTCTCCTGTACTTGACATTTCGTCTTTCGGGGTGAGTTGTTTGTCGAAAGCATTCTTATCGTGTTTTTGGCATTCATCTCGGATAATTACATTCATCGTCAGCTAGCTACAATGCCACTCAACTTACCAGTGCAAACGCGAAAATAAAACACGAGCTGTAAGAAAAACGCATTTTAAAAAAGAAAGCATGTGAAAGAGGAAATTTCGGCTCCATGATTTCGATGGGTCTCTAAATTTGCTGATGATGTGCTGGTGATGTCAATCAATGTCACCACCGGCACTAGTCATCGAACCTGAAACGTTGAATTTGTTATGGGATAATGCGTTGACTACTTAATTTTACTTGATTGTATGCACAAGGGAACAGAGCAAAGATAACTCAGTTTTTCAATTTTTGGTGCTTGCTGCATTTTGATTGGTCATTAAGCTTTAAAAACAGTTGAATAAAAATCGGTGGGTTGACATTTATTGTATGGTTTGATTAAAAGTGGTGAGGTTAGATTTCGTTTGGTTGTTACGAACGTTGACCTCAAAGTAAATCGGGCAAGGACACATTAAAAGTTTAACCACTTGCCCTTACTTAATAAGCAAACTATTCTCTTTCAAAATTGATGGCACTCAGCAATGCAAAATGACGATTTTTTAAAATAAATATTATAAATATTATAATCTAATAATTTATTGATGATTAATTTTCTGTCCGAGCTAGCCTGGCTTCTTTCGTGATTTTCTCTTTGGATGTAGCTAGTTTTTGGTTTGTAGTTGATAATAAAACCCTGCTTCCTTTCTTCCTCTTTCCACGTTTGTATGCATTTTTTAGGATCATTCAAAATAACGGCACAATAGGTACAAAAAAATTATCTATGTAATTGTATAATTGTTGCTGGTAAAAACAATCATTGTAAAATCCCAAGTTATCTAAAAAGCTAAAACGCTAAAAAGCTAAAAAGCTAACTGCTTCGTTAGAGACAGTTCTACAGATTTAATTAGAAGTCACTTACGACAATTCTTCAGTAAGACACATTTGTAGTGATTTTATGAATTCATTCGATCTAACCTCAAATAAATTTTTTCTCAATATCCTACTCTTATTTAAGTTTTAAGAATATAAAATGGAAAAGACCATGTTGATGAGCAAGGCAAGCGGAGGAGACAGTTTTAAACAGGGGCAATATGCTCATCGTCATTTGACATCACAAAACTTCTTCATTGCATACATGAGACTGGCTGAGAGGAATAACAACCCTTCCTTCAGCTTTGTCTGTTGTTATGCATTATCAATGCATTGACCTTTCAGAGGAGAGAGAGTGAATAGTGTTGCTATTGGTTTGGCAGAAGAAGCGGCCCCTATTATGCTCACGCAAGTGCATTGTAAGTCAGAAGACATATAAAGTACAATGCTTTTATTTTTAGATCAAATTGTAAACATGGTTTATGCTACAGAAAAAAATATAAATTACCGTACTTGACCATTTCTGTAAGCAAGAAGAAGCTACAAAAAAATTTGTGTTTAAATCGTACAGAGTAAAAATGAAAAATGAAAAAATGAAACGAGAAAAATTAAATTTGCTATAGTGTATAACAAATTATGCTCGTACATAGACAAAGTAATTGACAAATTTAATGTGGTCACGGCTATTACCAGAAAGTCAGTACATTAAAATAATACACAGGTTGTGGATACTTACTGGGCAATGGGCCATTCATAAAAATATTTATTGCTTATTGTTTATTGCCCAGATGTCGACATACATCAAGTAAAAGGGATTCTTTAGTTAATCCTCGTCTCCCATTCCACCCTCTCTGCCTCATACACAACAATCTTGAGGTACAGTGCTTTTTAGTGTTTAGTGCTTTATGTTGACTGTCTGGAGAGATGCAAATCAGAGATTTATGAGCTGAGATGTACAAACAAATACAAAAGCAGCAATGTGGTATAGTTTGAGAGTAGGCGCGTTCACAAAAAACGATTTTCCATAAAATTGCCATTATATTACTGGGTTTGAAACAATAATATGAAATGAAATGGGATATGTGAAAAGCAAACTACTTGTAATGATCCTTTTTTGTTACTTCTCATCCCTCTCTCTCTCTCTCCCTCTCTCTAACTTACCAGCATCCAACACTGCCATACACATTTATTTGTAAACATGATGATGTGAATGATGCAGATGGAAGTGATTAGTCAAGGTATGATGGGCTAAGCTCTCGTATACTGCCTTGCACGCTTTTTTACACAGCTATCTACCAAATGCGGAAGAAGAACGGGAAAATGAACCGATGGACGAGAACTGTAATGTAATTCGATCGGGGAATATACAACCATAAGTAAACAAGACAAGGCAGAAAGCTAGCTATAACCAATTTGTGAAAAAAATGCACTTTTAGTTCCAAGCTTTTCTGCTCAATCTTAAGTCTTGCTCTTCTCCGCCAGCAAAAAAAGAAAAAATATAATTGTGGATGCAATTTACAAATTAAATTGTAAGAAACTAGTTACATAGTGAACGGAGCTACTTTTCATTAAGAGGTTGGTAAGTAATTAAATACTGATTGATTATTGTACTGATTTATTACTCCAACCTGCTACATATGGAAAATATCTATCAAGATTTTTATTGTTGTCGTTTTGCTTTTTTTGTATTTTTTAGGTCGATTTGAAAAATGGAAGACAAAGCCCAGACCCAATCCGTCCCTGCTGATGTTGATACTGAGAAGTTTATTATGGACGAAGGAAACGAAAATGAAACTGGTTCCCCAAAAAATGAAAAGGAAGAAACCGAAAGTGCTCCGCACCGTATGTTCAAACTTGCTGAGCCGGTTTTGGATTTGGGAGCCACTAGCATGTCGTCGGCTTTGTCTTCATCAAAATCAATAACTGATGGCAAAATATCTGATCTTACTCCTGCTCATCCAACTTCTTATTTTCCTCCGTCTCAACTCCCAAGTGACAATCCTCCAACTTGTTCGTCTGCAAGCACAGCTTCAATTCCTGTTCCTGTGGCTTCATCGTCTTCTTCAACTTGTGCTCCTCCTCCTCCTGTGTTTAAAGAAGAACTAACGGCATATCAACGGCATGGAAAGGATCTTGTCGATTACTTGAAATCTCCGCGTTCCGAAGCTCATGTCCGCTTTTGTCAACGAGATGCAGTTCTGGGTGTTATCAAGTTATTGGAAGATGACAAGCAACAGCCAGGCTACAACGGAGTTCATGAGCCCGTACTCATCAAAGCCCCAGCAGGTTCGGGAAAGAGTGGCATCATTGCTTTGCTGCCATATGCCCTAGAAGCGAAGAAGGTTTTGGCATTAACTCCGTCTGAAATTTTGAGTGAGCAACTGGCGAGTGTGCTTGAATATACGGTCACCCGAAACGAAGCGTTTATTCAAAAGATTGGTTTTTGTGGACTGGATAATGAATTTGAAAAAAAATCAAAGTTGGAAAAAGTCACATTAATTAAAGATCGCTACAACCCGGACCAACATACGGACAATTTTACTGTCATAAATGTCCAGAAGTTTGGTAATGGCTCTAAAACTTGCCTCGATCTCAAATCAAAGTTCTGGGACCCAGCCGTCATCCGCATTGTTAGTGCTGCCTTCAAGCTTCATGACCTCCTTATTGTAGATGAGGCTCACCATTTTCCGGCGGAAACATGGCAAAAAGTCACGGAATTGTTTTTGTCCAGCCGCGCGTCTGATACGTCTAGGAAAGTTGTCATTCTACTGACAGCCACAACTACGCGAGGGGATGGATCTCCAATTTTGGCAAACCAGGCGCACAGGATTGCGTACTCCATTGGTGCTGAGAAACTGGAAGGTATGAAGCGAACCACACAATTATAATTTACACTAACTTGAAAGTTCAAATGCGTATATAGTAAAACATGATACTACCATGACTTATTTGTGTTTCCATTTTTCCATTATACAGGTGTGACAATCAGGAAGATGGAGTTTATTGAAAAAGAAATTCGCAAAGGCCAGAAGTCGTCAAATAAAGATGTGTATTTTGACATTTGTCAAATATTGGCGAGCCAGAGAGGCAGCGGCTTCGAGCCTCAAGCCATGATTTTGGTACCAACAAAGAATGCGGCGACAAAAATGGCCAACGATTTGAATTCCTTCAGCCATAACACCGAATTTGCAGTTGCAATCATTGGCAATTCTGAAAGCAAGGGAAAAACAGCGCAGTTTTCGGCTGGGATGCACTCAGTGGCAGTTATATGCCAGATGCTGAAGGAGGGTTACTCCAATAACAAAGTCACTTTATGTGTTATTCACCGGAAGACAAACTCCCAACTCCTCTTCGAGCAATTCATTGGAAGGTGCTCCAGGCTTCGCAAACCTGATGAAAATGGAGTTTCTGATACAACAACGGGAGTTGTGCTTAGCTATCCTGAATTTAAGCAAAGGAAAATGTGGGAGGCAAGAAACAAGTTGGCTGAGGATGATATCGAGGAAGAGAAAGTACACAGCGAGTCAAGTGTCCCCAAATGCCAGAAACGGACAGTTTCTGAATTGAGTTCAAATGATAACGAAAATTGCACATTCGACAGTGCCCTTCTCCACGAGGCTGACAATGGAGACGTGGATGAGCAAATGAAGAAAAAGAACCGGATAATGTTTGAAGTTGATCAGATCGCATCTTATTCCGCACCACTCGTCCAGGCTGACATTGCTGACGACAATGATGAGGGGGTGAAAAATAACTTGAATGAAGAAGAGAAAGCAACGATGAAAGCAGACGAAATTGACATGCAAGATCTCTCTGAAAATGTCAAAAAGGGCAATGATACGGATTATGACGATATCACAACTAGGGAAGGTTTTCAAGCGGAGCCAAGCTCATCAAAGTTAGCCCCTCTCAACAAGAAGCGAAAAATTAAGAAAACGAGTGTCCAGTCGGATTCGCAGGAGTTTGAAGTTGAGAAAATTTTGCAGAAGCGGAAGATAAATAAGTATGTCGACTATCTAGTTCGATGGTCAGGGTTTGACGAAACACATGATACTTGGGAGCCTTCAGCTAATCTAAGCAAATGTCGAAGAATGATCAGTCAATTCAACAAGTCCAATGACAAGAATAAAAATAAGTGAAGCTGGAAAGGCATAATGACACTGGATATAAATTGTTTTAAGTATTTTGATAATTTGATAATTTTGATTGTTTTCTGGTTTAGTAATAAATGAATACTTTTATGGATATTGTTGATTTAAAGGTTTTGGGTTATGTATGTAAACAAGAAAATGTTAAATTAGTAAAAAAAAGTTTTTGTAACAATTAAATAAATGGAAAGAAAATCAATGAAAAATTAAAACTTCTGCTTTACATTGTTTTATCAATCATGATGCTTCTTTATTGAGGTAATGAGAGGTGATCATATTTAATGTACGCATAATAACAGAAAGGAAAAAGCGTTAATAGTTAATAGGCGAGATGAGATGGTTTGGAATCGGATTATTAGGGAATCTCACATTGCCCCAATCACACCTTTACCCCTTCAATTCATTTCGTATGAAGTCTATTTCCCATCTAAATTACATACAACACTTTCCTCACCCTTCTCCGCTCCCCACAGATCACTAACCGTGAACCAACCCGAAACATATACTTTTACGATGTGGACGAGGAAGGCAAAGAGAAACAAAAACAGACACGGAACCAATAAAAACCAATTGTCAGATCTCAGATCTTCCAGCATTCAAATGCTAACTCATATAACCTTTTTAGCTTTTCGGTTGATGTTTATTGCTCATGTTCCTTTATTCTATTTTTCACCGCAATGGCTCACCCTTCTCACCAGAGCAGCAAAGTAATAAACTTGGTTATTGTTTGGGTGGGGGAAAAGAGCCCGCAATCGGCTCGCATCTTTTTTAAAGAGGATTACTGAATCTTAGAAATGAAGGTAGGGAAAATAGGATGAAGCTAGCTGCTCATATGGAATGAATACAGCTAAGGAGCTAGAAGGTAAAATGACGGATTCTAATTAACTGATGAACACTAATTGCTAATTAGACCATGTATCGTTCTGGTCTAGTCAATTCTCTTATTGATGTCGATGAGCTTTGTCTTGATTGTGCATTTTGTGTGGAATCATTGTGTGTGCAATCTTCTAAAGAAAAATCATAGTAAAGCGAAAGTGAGTAAGTTAATTAGAAGCGGGAATGCATTGTTATGTACATTTTCACTCCTATCCCTTCCTACAATAAATTGATATTGGTATTTATTTAAGTGTTCACAGCATCAACGTTAAGGAATATAACTGGCACTGAGGAGCATTCAAAAGCATTCGTTATGCTACATAGGTGGTTTAAACATGAGGTTTTCACATATACAATTTTTATTTTGAGCATAGAATGACAGCTTTTTGTTCTCAAAAAACGGCAGTAAAACCAGCATGTTTTGAAAAAATTACGGTTGAGAATTGAATTTTTAATATTCATGAAAAACTCCTTTATTTTTTAGAGCAGTGCAGGATCAGATCAAAATACACATTTACAAACGGTCTTATCCTTCGGTTGGGAGTCGCATTTTTCTACCTCTTTCTCCATTTTCTTTTAATACCCATTTTCATTTCGTGAGAATGTCGTAGCTCGAAAAACACTACCTTCAGTCCATAGGAATAAAAAGTAGAAAAAAATTTCTCGAAGAAGTAGAGAAAATTTCCCTTTCCATCGTGGAATGCGTTGGAGAAAAAGAATGTGGATGGGAAGCCGGTTCCATCCTTTCTGTCTTACTCCATGCCCCCCTGTTTCCTTCCACTCACGTAAGCTTACTTTTTTAGTTTAGGCCATCGGTAGGTGGCTGATATCGTTACTGCTACGAGAAAATAAGTTTTTTTTTTAGGAAAATGGAGTATATACTTTTTTCGCTAAAAACTTTTTTACGTTGGATTTATTTGTGAATTTCCTATTTGAGTTTAGCGTCCCATCTCTCGCCACGTCAGTGCATTGGAGATTGTTGCATTCAGATTTATTTACCCGATTGTGAGGAAAGAAGACGGATCGGGGAAACCAAATGTTTTTATGTTGAGCTGGTTAGGGTGAAAAACTTTTGAAAACAAAAAAGGGAAATTTGAAACAGAAGTAAACGTTCGTAGAACAGAGTAAGACAAGGGTTTATAATATTGTAATATCTTCAGTGGGAAGATGCCGGTGTTATGCCCAAATCAGAAAAATGAGAAGTACAAGTAAGGTGGGGGGCAAGCGACTAACAATAAAGAAATGAAATCTCTCATATCATTATATTATCAGTTATACATAGAGGTCTGGTAACAATTCCATTGTCAACAGTGTACACAATGACGCATGAAGTCTATTGTTATGAGTGCGTAGCAAGTTGGGATCCTTTTTCAAACAATGGAAGAAGGGACACATAAAACATCCCAATTATCATATTTTTAGGTACGAAAGATCGAAAGTATCATAAAATACAACGACAGGTGCTTACAAAACAGGTTCGTGCATGCAAAAGTATTTAGTTCTTTGTTTCTCTCTCTCTCTCTGACTGTTTCGTTCTTTTTCTCCACCATGTACCCCAAAAAAAAATAAAACGCTCTTTGTTGTCTTTTCACAAGCTCAAAATTAAACATTGAAGGCATACTAATTTCAGTTTTTTAATAAAAATTTTAACCCATTTACGACACATTAAAGTTCAAAAGTATTCAAGTACTAGGCGCATAACGAATCTTGTTTTCACAGTACTAAAATCAAGGTCGCAACATAATTTTTGACAAAGTTATAACTGGAGGCCGGGAAAGGATGGAAAAAAGGACGATTTTTGTTTCAACTCAAAGTTTGACCCACTAATTGTTAGGACACATGAATGTTTGTACTTTTATCTGTTGTAAGTGTTGAAAGCGGTGCGCTTTCTAACAGTATATGACTCATCCTCACAAAATACTTTGAAAAATTTATGGTCAGTTGGAGTCAGGGTCAACAAAGTTCACAATCAGCACTCTCCTTCTTCGATTTGACGTTTGGTTAATAACTACAATGACCAGATAGGGGATGGACCAGATGAAGAATGCGTGATGTGATCTGGTCATGGTGAGATTCGATTTATTTGAGGTGACTGATTTCTGAAGTAAACTATTACTTAATAATCCCGCACATAAAAGATTATGATTAATTGCCCAGTTCGATGAGTTCAATTGACATTATGACAATCGATTCGCCCATGATTTTGAAACACAACATACGAGATAAATAGGGTTTATCTAAACTGATGTTCTCTATTTAATTTCTCTATATAATTTCCCTTAAAACGCTTGATAATTAGAAGAATTGAAGCCGACTTCTTTCTGCCAGACAAAAATAAATTATTTTTGTCATCGTTGGTGGCAGTGATGCTGACAAAACTTGTTGGAGCAGTGAGGGTTAAATTGGATGGGATACGTTGGTAAAATATGGGATATAATGATACAATATTAACTGACGATGAGTTGTTCCCTTCCCTATCACTCTAATTCTGTTCAACCATACGCGACACTGTCTTGGCGACAGTGACACGTGTCAGTGACAGAGGAGTCGTCAAAATTAAACCGTAGAGTCAGTAGACAGAGCTTGTTTTTTCGTGAAAAAACGCTTCAAAGCACAAATGTCCAATGACATGCAATCCCAACTATTAATAAATAACCATGCAATACAGGATTAAGCTTCTCGTTTTAGAACGTTTTATTTCGGTTAATAATAAATACAATATTACGTGAATGCATACGGTAAGTAGGTACGCTATAGGAAAATCTCTTTAGTCAAAGAATATGGCATCATTGCGATGTGAAGATTCCTTAACTTACTTATATGAGTAACTAGACTGTTGCCCGCCCATATGGGCAGGAGAATAATTAACTTACTGCATACACCCATTATCGAACGATTCTACATGTCGATTATGCAGAATAATATCAGCAACCGCCAAAAAAGACGAAAACCCATGAAGGAGGGATTACCAACAGAAGAATCCCTAATTCAAGGGGACCGGATTATCAAAGATTGGGACGGGACACGGTAAAGAAAAGCATCTCCCTTCGAGGGAGACGCGGTTAGCAAAACAATCCCCCATTCGAGGGGAACACGGTTAGCAAAAGGAAACGAATCTCCCATTGGAGGGGACATCGTAAGCAAAAGCAAAACAATGCCCCATTTGGGGGACAAGGTTAGCAAAAGAAAAAGAATTCCCCTTTCGGGGGGTAGGGTTAGCAAAAGGAAATAAACCCCCATTGGGGGGGCAGGGTCAGCATAGGTAAAAGATACTCCCATTAAGGGGACAGAGCTGGCAAGAGGGAAAAGAATCCCACACTGGAGAGCACAGGGTTAGCAAAAGAAAATAATCCCACATTGAGGGGGACAGGATTAGCCAAAGGAAAAGAAACCCCCATTGATGGGGACAGGATCAGCCAAAGGAAAATAATCCCCAATTGAGGGGAAAACGGTTGGCAGAAGGAAAATAATCTCCAATTGAGGGGGACAGGATTAGCCAAAAGAAAATAATCCCCCATTGAGGGGGACAGGATTAGCAAAAGGAAAAGAATCCCCCATTGAAGGGTGCACGCTTGGCAAAAGGAAAAAGATTCCCCCATTGAGGGGTGCACGCTTGGCAAAAGGAAAAGAATCCCCCATTGAGGGGAGCGGCCTGGCAAAAGGAAAAGAATCCCCCATTGAGGGGGAGAGGATTGGCCGCCTGGCAAAAGAAAAGAATCCCCATTGAGGGGGACACGCTTGGCAAAAGGAAAAATATCCCCCATTGAGGGGGACACGCTTAGCAAAAGCAAAAGAATCCCTCTTCGAACTAATCCGAGACACGGTCCATAGCTATCTACTGCCGAAATCAGAATTGAAAAATTCACATATGTTCTAGAGTTATTGTGCTTACAAACAGACAATATCCAGCAAATCATAACTTCCGCTTACAGCTCCGTCATAAGCGGATACATTTGTATGAATCATTATATTATGCATGGCACA
>JAQIWX010000032.1:0-39521 GCA_034696785.1 Lepidocyrtus cyaneus | reverse complement strand
TATCAAAAAATTCATGTTATTTTTATTTAGCAACATTGATCAAACGTTTAAGACTTTAGCACCTTCGACAGGGATTCCCTAATAATGCTCCATTTTTATTCATGATAACATAAATGAGAATCAATATGGGCTGGGGTGCGCTACCGTTTATTTTTCCTTAAAAGTCGTGTTTCCTCCATTTCTCTCTCACACTCGCTCGTCGACAAGAAAAAAAATCAAGAGCGAAAGAATCAGAGTAGAAAAATAATACATTACGTTACATTACGCATGAGATAAGTTTTTTTACATTCATTTAATTTTTCACCTATAATGAAGCTTTTTAAAAAATAGCGGTAAAGTTAAATAGCGCACATTTATCCTTGGTTATCATATCATATGGTTCATGATTCATGATGATGATCCCGGCGTCGGAAATATGGGAAAGGTTGTTTTTTTTCAACTGGAATGCTCTGTGAGTTTTGTTGTAACTAAAAAGAAAATCATACGGTTTGGCTGTTGTTTGCTTATCATCCAAAATCGTTTTTTTTTGTTTTGCATTTTAAAACCCGCAAACAACCAGCCGTATCGAGGATTATCTAAAATACATACATACTACGCTGCTGGCACAATGCAATGAGCGCTTATCTTCCCAAATCGATCAGTTTTTATCATACGTTATTTTATTTGTTGTGTAAGGTTATTCGGAATTTACAATGGGAGAATATTCTTTAAAAAAAATGTGTGACCTTTGCATACATTTAAATGCTTAAAATAAGGCCATGCCATTCCCTACCTCCACTTCCAGTGCATGGATCACCCATTTCCACGAAGATAGAAAAAAACGGGAAGATAAAACGGGAGTCATCGCCTTCGGCCTCCGTTGACCGACAGTGACAAAGAAAAATCCATTCATTTGTTCCTCTTTCTGAAAAAAAAAATTTATTTTCCTTAAAATAAACTCAACAAAGCGCATTGGATTTTAAAAAAATCCCTTTGTCTCTCCTTCTCCATCCATCCATTCCATGCATAATATGCAAGCAAACTCCAAGTTCAATCTTCTCTCCTCTCCATTTCGTTGTCCACGTCTTTAACCAAAACCAAAAGGCATGGCATGTCATAGCATAGGCCGGGCCGAGATTGACTGAGATGAGTTGAGGCATTTGATTCTGTTTTCATATTTCTTCAGTCTTTTTACCTGGCTGGTAGGTATGTTTTTTAAAATGAGATTTTTTGTACTTGTGTGACATGGCATACACTACTTACTTTACTAACCACAGAGTCAAATACAGATCAGATCTGAAATCTCCACTGCTTGGTTTTTTTTAGCACAAAACTCCATTCTCACATTTCTCATGGCTAGGTTATGCAATTTTATAACACGTTGCATAGCAGTAAGCAAGCACAAACTAAAGCCATGCATCTCCGACTTGCACGTCATCATCCCATGCATCGCATATCGCTCCGTCGGTCCGGTCATCATATCATCACTCCTGGCTATTATGTATGACTGAATGTCCATCCATGTCCATGTTATCCAAGGCTACATGGCATGGCATGAGATTTTTGCCGACAACGCAACGACGACGTATAAAAAAATCCTCTCCCAGGCCATGTCCATACCTATCCATTAGAATCTCTATTCCAAGTGTTTCGAGAAAGAAAATCTTCCTTCTCCGGCCCTGCTGATGAGGGTGCTCCGTGCTCCGATATGCTCCTGTGTATAAAGATGATGATGATGATGAGGATAGGTTTGATATGGTTTGGTATGGCAAGATTTGGTGGATCTGGCCTGGCCTGCCTGCCTCTGCCTGGCTGATGGCTGGCTGGCTGAATGAAAATGTTACACTTCATCATCGTCATCATCATCATCATTTTCATCACGGTCGTCTTCTCATTCTTCCTCCGTCATAGATATACCGTGCCGTGCAGTAGTTTTTTGGATGGAGTGAAGGAACCCTACCGTATTCTATCTTTTTTTAGCCAACAATGAGGAACGCGAAATGTCATTCCCTTTTTTAATTGCGAAGCTGGTGTAATATTACGTTGTAGTTTTTAATGAAAACTAAAATACTTAAATATAGATAAGATAATTTATAGTCATTTTAAATAAGGGGAGTGGTGGGGAGTTAGTTTTTAATTGAAAGGGTTTTTCAAGCCCGCTGGTTGGGAAAAAATTAAGCAGGAGGGGAAGTTTTTTTTTAAAGAAGGTTTTTTTTAAATGAGTTTTTAAATAAAAGAAGCTGTTGGACAAAGTGAACAAGGTTTGGAAGGGAGATAAGTGGTGTTCCGGTGGTTTTTATCACTCTGTAAGTATTGATTGATGGGTATAATTTATTTTCTAGTGAAGTTAATGAACATGAAGTATGAGTTGCATGTTGTATCGGACACATGATTTCGGAAGAATACAATAATTTGGGATATTATTGGGTGGCTGTAGCTGATGATTGATTTGGGTTATAATGAGTTGGTTGGGAAGGGGGTTAAAGGTTGGAACATTGGCTCAGTTTCTGAAATTTTGATTTTAATGGAAGATTTTTTTATCTGTGTTTTTTTAAATTCAGGTCTTGCCAATTATTTGGAGAGGATCAACAAGAAGAGTGAAGTGAAAACTCGGGAAGAAAAGACTTATATTCATTCTAGCTCGTTACCGTATTTTATTTAGTTAAGTCGCCACCATGGAGGACGGCTTTCAAAAACCCTGGGAGGACGTAGTTAATCATTTTGGAACGAACCCTGAGACGGGTTTGACTCCTGATCAAGTCAAAAGGCATCAGGAGAAATATGGCCCCAACGGTGAGTTGTCGTTCATAATAATGATATCAATTGTATTTTGGTGTTTCGTTTGTGGATTATGATAATTTCTGTAATATTCAAATGAGGAGGGATACAAAGTAGCTGGTGATGAACCTTTGTCTGGGATTGAATATACATAAATTGAAATGTGACTTGTTTTGTGATCCGGTCCTTAAAATTGTGCTTGTTTATTTAATTACTCATTGCAGAGCTTCCCGCTGAAGAGGGCAAGACTTTATGGCAGTTGGTGTTAGAACAATTCGATGATCTGTTAGTCAAAATTTTGCTTCTTGCAGCCATCATCTCCTTCGTAAGTTGTTAAACATTAGCATAATGTGACAGTGGTAAAGTAAAAAAAAATGACAGTGGTCAGCAGTTTGGCAGTTTATAACAATTGTTTATTTGTGTTCTGATTTCTTATAAAGGTTTTAGCCTGTTTTGAAGATCACGAAGACGAAGCTGAAGGAATCACTGCTTTCGTCGAACCATTTGTTATTTTGCTCATTCTTATTGCTAATGCCATTGTCGGTGTGTGGCAGGTACGTTTCCACTCCTCCTATCACTAGACCAATTTCCACAAAACCCTTCGGTTATATTTATGCGTATTCAAAATTAATGTTTACTATATTATGTTGGACTGTAGGAACGAAATGCCGAGAGTGCTATTGAAGCCTTAAAGGAATACGAACCCGAAATGGGCAAAGTCGTCCGTGCAGACAAATCGGGTGTGCAGAAGGTTCGTGCCCGTGAAATCGTGCCTGGTGATTTGGTTGAAGTGTCAGGTAAATTAATGTCATATGTTGTATGTTAAAGGAACAGAGGGAAAATCGGAATGCAATGCTGATAGTATTTTTTTTTCTAATGTCTGTAACCAACAGTCGGTGACAAAATCCCAGCTGACATCCGTATCGTAAAGATTTTGTCCACCACCCTCCGTATTGACCAGTCCATCCTTACTGGGGAGTCTGTATCAGTCATTAAGCACAATGAGCCGGTTCCCGACCCAAGGGCCGTCAACCAAGACAAGAAAAACATTCTGTTCAGTGGTACCAATGTCGCTGCTGGAAAAGCCCGTGGTGTTGTTGTTGGAACTGGACTGAACACCGCTATTGGTAAGATCCGAACTGAAATGTCTGAGACCGTGGAAATCAAGACCCCTCTTCAACAGAAGCTTGACGAGTTCGGCGAACAATTGTCCAAGGTAAGGATAATAATAAGCGATATAAAAGCCCAAATATTTGGTTGTGAACCTTAATTTGTGAATGGCGTTATAATAAGTATCTGTGGTTATTATATTCTTTCAGGTTATTTCCATTATTTGCGTTGCTGTCTGGGCTATCAACATTGGTCACTTCAACGACCCCGCTCACGGTGGATCATGGATCAAAGGTGCCATCTACTATTTCAAGATTGCTGTAGCTTTGGCCGTCGCTGCTATTCCAGAAGGTTTGCCCGCTGTCATCACCACTTGTCTCGCTCTGGGCACCCGTCGTATGGCTGCCAAGAACGCCATTGTCCGATCTCTGCCCTCCGTAGAAACCCTTGGTTGCACATCTGTCATCTGCTCCGATAAGACCGGCACACTCACCACAAATCAAATGTCCGTCAGCAGGTGTTTCATTTTCGACAAGATTGAAGGAAGCCAGATCGATGTCCACGAGTTCGAAATCACCGGATCTACCTACGAGCCAATTGGTGAAGTATTCATGAAGGGACAGAAGGTCAAGGCAGTTGACTACGAGGCACTCCAGGAAATCGCAACCATTTGCATCATGTGTAACGACTCTGCCATTGACTTTAACGAATTCAAACAAGCTTTCGAGAAGGTCGGAGAAGCCACTGAGACCGCCTTGATCGTCCTTGCTGAGAAGATGAACCCCTACAACTTGTCTAAGACTGGACTCGACCGACGTGGAACTGCTATTGTCTGCCGTCAAGATATGGAAACCAAGTGGAAGAAGGTGACAGAGACAACGATGATTGAATTGACTGTTGTTATTCCGTCCACTTTGCCATTTCTTAATATCGTTTTTTTCATATTGTAGGAATTCACCCTCGAGTTCTCCCGAGACAGGAAATCTATGTCCAGCTTCTGCGTTCCTCTTAAACCCACTCGTATTGGAAACGGACCAAAGATGTTCATCAAGGGTGCCCCTGAAGGTGTATTGGATCGTTGCACACACGTCCGAGTTGGAACCCAGAAGATCCCAATGACCTCACAAATCATGAACAGGATTCTTGAAATCACCCGTGGATACGGAACTGGACGTGACACACTCCGTTGCTTGGCTCTTGCCACCATTGATAACCCACCAAAGCCCGAGGATATGGATCTTGAAAACTCCACCAAGTTCTACCAATACGAGGTCAACATGACTTTCGTTGGTGTTGTTGGTATGTTGGACCCCCCACGTAAGGAAGTTTTCGACTCCATTGTTCGTTGCCGTAAAGCTGGAATCCGTGTCATTGTCATCACTGGAGACAACAAGGTAATTACCATCAGAATATAGCACAAATGCGTTAATTAAGATATTAAGATGTAATGTATGTAAAGCTTCACTCTATTCCACTCGCCCAAACGATGACGGATGGTTTTATAATCTTTGTTATCAGTCCACCGCTGAAGCTATCTGCAGACGTATTGGTGTATTCGGTGAGGATGAAGATGTCACTGGAATGTCCTACTCTGGTCGTGAATTCGATGACTTGCCAATCTCTGAACAACGTGCTGCCTGTGCCCGAGCCCGTCTCTTCTCCCGAGTAGAGCCTTCCCACAAGTCCAAGATTGTTGAATACTTGCAATCCATGAATGAGATCTCTGCCATGACTGGTGATGGTGTCAATGATGCTCCCGCCTTGAAGAAGGTAATATCTTTCTCCTCAAAACTCGAAGGCTAATATACCACTTGTTTAAGACTAACGATTTGATTTATTTATAAACACAGGCTGAAATCGGTATTGCCATGGGTTCCGGAACTGCTGTAGCCAAGTCCGCCGCTGAGATGGTGTTGGCTGACGACAACTTCAGCACCATTGTCGCCGCTGTTGAGGAAGGTCGTGCCATTTACAACAACATGAAACAATTCATCCGATACCTGATTTCCTCCAACATTGGTGAGGTCGTGTCCATCTTCTTGACTGCTGCTCTGGGTCTCCCTGAAGCTCTTATTCCAGTACAACTCTTGTGGGTCAACTTGGTCACTGACGGTTTCCCAGCTACTGCCCTCGGTTTCAACCCACCCGATTTGGACATCATGAACAAGGTAAATCAACAGGACTTAAATGAACTCATCGGAATTAAGGATCCGAACATTTCGAACATTTCGAACATGTTTAGTAATTTTATTGTATTTATTTTATAGCAACCACGTAAGGCTGATGAAGGCTTGATCTCCGGTTGGTTGTTCTTCCGTTACATGGCTGTTGGTGGATATGTCGGTTGTGCAACTGTTGGCGCTGCTACCTGGTGGTTCATGCTTTACTCTGAGGGACCTGGACTCTCTTACTATCAACTCGTACGTATTTAAACACTAAAAAAATTACAGCAATTGGGGAAATCTTTTATAATCGGTATACCTAAAATAACTACTTTTCATGTTCTACTTGCAGACCCACCATTTGCAATGCACCCCAGACAACGAAATCTTCAAGGGAATCGACTGTAGTATTTTCCATGATCCTCACCCAATGACCATGGCTTTGTCTGTACTGGTCACAATTGAAATGTTGAACGCCATGAACAGCTTGTCAGAAAATCAGTCCCTCCTCGTCATGCCTCCATGGGTTAACATCTGGCTGTTGTTGGCCATGATTCTGTCAATGACTCTTCACTTCGTCATCCTCTACATTGAGATCCTTTCGGTTAGCACCACATTCAACTTGACTACATATATTCTGTACTTGTCTACCTAAATTTACTTATACCCAATAATACTAATGATAATCCTTTTGTTCTTCTCAATCTGCAGCAAGTGTTCCAGGTCACACCACTTAACGGAGAAGAATGGATGGCAGTAATGAAGTTTTCCATCCCCGTCATTCTCATCGATGAAACGCTCAAATTCATCGCCCGCAAATACTTTGAAGGCAAGCAGATTTTATTAAACTGTCCCGGGATCATTTTAATGTGGGCTGTTTACTTTGTCTTAGTCTTGGTGTTCTTCCCGTTTTAACGTGTGCTCATTAGTTTTTAGCAAGTTTCAACAGAATAACCTTTATTATTATTATTATTATTATTATTATTATTCATCCATTTGTTTTTGGTACATAATAATCAAAGCATAAATTCATCATATTTATTATTATTAGGATCGATTTGCATCATTATTAATTACCACTTTTACGTTAGGAATTTCTTTCTTGTTTTAAAACGTGCTAGACTCGTTAGTTAATTATTATTAGTTAGTTGTGTACATGCTCCGTTCCTCGTCTCATCTTATCTCTAAACAAAATTTTATACTTCTTGAAAGGTTTTCAGTTACTTTTTTTTGCTTAAAAAATTTAGTCTTAAGGTGTGTTACAGATTGATAATATATGCAACAATGAACAGCAGCAGTTGCTTGTACAATAGTTATCATAAATTAACAACACAAACGTATTAAGATCATTCCTACTTACACGAAGCCTGAGTGCAAACAGAAACTACCATATTTGACTTGACAGAGTGTGGGTTCGATTGTTTTCCTATTTAATGATCTAGGGAGGGGTGTTGTTGCATTATCATCATCAGTTGAGGTTTGACGGCATTTGTATCATACGAGTTTCATCATCATCTATCTTGTGTAAATAGGTATCTTGTGATAAATGGCGAAGAAAATTTCAGTTCAGGCCTTTACTCCAGCCATGAAGACTTGTGTAAATTACAAATGGTCTAATTGTCATTGTGATATAGGCTTTGAACAGCTTTTGATTAAAAAAGACTTAGTTGTTAAGGAGGCAAACAGTCTGTGTCAACAGGAAAGAAGGGAAAGAAAGAAGAAGAAAAAACGAATCGGTAAAAAAGGCTACCGTAAAACTTATTTGTCATCATCATTAATTAATGAAATAATTAATCCTATTAGTTTAAAAAATTCAACTAAGGAGTAGGAAAAAACAGCAATATGCATTTGTGAAAGGTTTTGTTTTTAGGGAATTGGGAAGTGGTGAGCCATTTTTTACTTACACCTCCTACAAAATAGACATTTGCTTGCGTAAAATTTCATTCAATTGCCAGTGTCGTCTCCGTCAGTCTTTAAAATAAAAGTCAGTAAGTATGTAGCTTGTTTGCTTTTAAAAATCACACAAAATACTATACAGTCTTGCTACCAAAAAAATAAAGTGAAAAGTTGCGCAATGTTATTGTCACGAATAAAAGAGCTAGCTAGCTTTGGGATATGGAGGAGAACAGAATGGGCTTCATCATCACAATAATTACTACTACCCTATGTCAGTATTGAGTCAAAATGGATATGAGAAGGAGCTGTGTGCTTTAATAATCAGCGTTTAATTTAACTTACACATAAATAAAGCGATGGCTTATTAGGTATTCCTAGTTCTTAGTTTGAACAGTAAGTTTTCAACTGTATTTTAGGAAGGAATGAAAGGCTGGTTTTAGTACGTTGTAAGGTCATCAGTGTCATAAATATTATTCACGTCAGGGAAGGAAAGAGGAGCTAGTTGAGTTGAGTTGAGAATGAGGAGTGCATGCATTTGTCGTCTGTTTGTTGCCAGGTATTATGTATTATTGTTTACCAGGTCATATCATCATTATCATTTATTATTATTTCATTCACCCTTGCATTGTGTGTGTTAGAAAACGAAGTTTTTTCCCCTAGTACTAAGTTGACTTAAACGAAGTAAAAATTTTCAAGCAAAAATGCAGAAGTTAATTTAGGCTTTAGGTCGGTTAAAAGTTGGGAGGATGCTAGGGAATAAACTACTACAACATATAAATATAGCTCACCATAAATATAGTTAGTTCCGGATTATTATTAGTACTAACTAACTGACCTTATATAAAAATCCATTGTTGTCGTGCTGTGTCAAAAATAATTATCTACATAGATAGGAGGAACCATAGTGTCATCGCGAGTTTTTTACATTAGAGAACCTTCAAGGTGGCGTACAAAGTTTTTTAACAAAGTTGAATATTGAATACTGATTGTTATTACAAGAAATTAGGAAAGTTAAACAACTCCAGTACTAAAATAAATCTTTGTAACTAGTTGAACAAGTGGACCAACGGAACTTTTACTAAACTCTCCGGTAGTTTTTCACGGTTGTTGTGTAGGTTTTTGTATATCTAGATATCTATACTAGGGCTAAAATGCTAAACCGGAAAGTTGTCCAGATTCGGAAATAGAAATAGTAGAAAGATAATTGCTCCCAAACAAAAGTCCGCTGTTGTTTTACGGCATTAGTTGTAGATCCTCCTCTTCTTCAATGAAAGTTTTCAAACATTACACAAAAAATAAAATATTTTATTCAACCTTCTAGATAAACAGCTTAGGTATACGTGTTTTGTAATTGTTGGATGTGAAGTACTTACCATGAAAAGAAAACAGAAGTTGCAACGTAAATTTTTCTGAGATTAGTCAACTTTTGACAGACGGTTACATTTTAATAGGAACTGCATCATATTATTGCATTACGTAACGTTACATTATTAGCTTCAGTTAGAAATTGTCCATCACGGACTACGGCAATAGGGCGTAAAATCTGGTTGGTAGTTTCTCTCAGGAGAGGGATCAACTTTGAATGAAAGTTACATGTTACTGGATCAGGCAACATTAAAAAAAAATATTACCTTTACTTAAAAAATGAAGGTCAATTTTTTTAACGAATAGCTTGAGCGGACTAACTTTGTTTGTCATAGTTGTGAAGCCTCCTGGTTAAAAGGAGTCATCATCATCATCGTAAAGCATAATCATAGAAAGTACATGCATAATAAACAATGTTCTCATTTAAAATATAACATAATGCTAACTATAATAATTAGAGATACTTTGTTCCGATTCCGACAGCAGGATTAGATGATTACTTGGCCCTAATTAGGAAAGGAGGATTTTATGAGTGAATGGAATGGATGGGATGATGAGCAGATTGTTGTTTTGTTTAGAATGTAAACTGTTTTTGGCATAATGATATTGGAGTAAGATTTTGAGTCTTGTCCGGAATGAGTTTTCTTTTTTCATGAATGAACTGGAAAAGTGTGAATGTTAAGTTCGTAAGATATCCAAATGAGTACATCATATTTTTTAGGAATCATTTCGTATGGTTGGGTGGTGAAATCAAAGAAGACTTTTTTTTAAACTAAACTGAAAAAAACACGAAAAAATAATACTGCGTACGATTTTATCAAAAGAAAAAATAATAATAATGTTGTATTGAAAAAAAATAAGCAGTGAAACTGTGTATTGTCTTGTCATATTAATTAAAAGTTATATATAAAAAAAAGTATATTAAATTAACAATAATAAAAGTAATACGTGGAAAATAATAATAATATATATCTAGTTTGTACATATTTTATATACCTACCTTACCTTACCTACCTACAATTACTTATAACTGTCGCAACTTGTCGGAACGCGATTTTATTAATATTAGTGTGTAAGTAAGGTGTACAGTTCGTAGTTATTTACTTATAAATAATTAATATAACTATTTTGAGAGTTATAGATAGAAACGTAGACCTTAGTATAAAAAAAATTAATAATTACCTCTTAAGCCGATCATCATGTTGTCAATAATATGATTTTACACATCCCCTAAAAGAAAAAGGTGGATGATAAGATAAGTAAGATTTTTTTTAGGAAACAAAAACTAATCCAGTATCCGCGTTGACTAAATTCGTCGACAAAAAAAAACGAGCAAAACAAAATGAGCTAATATTGAGAGGGAAAGTAGAAGGTTGCCCCTTTACCAAAGTTAATTAATTGCAATTCTAGAAAAAATTAGTATAAATGCCTTGCGAAACGTTTTAGCAAGAGTTGTTCCCTTGTGCATGTCTGTCTGTCTAACTATTTTCTGGTCTGATTGATGACGATATGATGATGTTTGTTGTTTTTTTTTACCCGTCCGGTCTCTTTAGCGATAAAAATAAGAAGATGGGCAAGAATTAAAAGGTTTTCAAAAATAATTATGTAGGACAAAAAAGACATTCATTCCACTTTTCAACGATATTCTAAAGAAAGCATACACCTCGGATTTTTTTAAAAACTTTTGCAACAGATAATACTGATTTATTTGAAGATTACAATTTACGATTTCCGTTACTTATTTAAGTAAACTAATTGAATTGAATTTTGAATTCCAAACTTGAAATTATATTCCTACATAATACTTCATACAAAAAAAAAACTACAAATCAAAGTCTAACTATTATTATTACTATTATTATTGTATAATATGTAATACCCATTCTCACACGGGAAAAAAGTGTTCTTAATGCATAAATTCATGTAAGGGTAAGAAAAAAATAATTAGTGGAATGACGATAAAATGTGAGGAGGATGATAATTAATGATTCAAAATAAATAGTCTTTTTCTTCTCTTGT
Organism: Lepidocyrtus cyaneus; assembly: GCA_034696785.1. NCBI lineage: Eukaryota > Metazoa > Arthropoda > Collembola > Entomobryomorpha > Entomobryidae > Lepidocyrtus > Lepidocyrtus cyaneus. The sequence continues at coordinate 28,212 of JAQIWX010000032.1, read as the reverse complement.
CCAAACTCCGAACCAAAAATATTTTAGTAGGGAAATTACAATAATGATTACAAAAATGTCAGGGAACCATAATTAGGAAGTCAGCTAATAAAAACCGAAAGAGAAAATAGCGAAGAAAAAGATAATGACAGACAAAATTTGCAAATAAAAAAGATTTAAAAAACCCTTTTTTTACTACACAGCAATCTCACGTATTTACGGTATTCAAGAGGCAATTAAGAGAAGCCGATTGTTAGTCTGTCGTCATCACAGGTTGTTTGACAGTTGTTTTAGCATGGGATTTTTTTACAAACTATAATAATGCATCGAGAACGATCTACGATCCGCTGAGGGCAGAAAGTTTTGCAGTGGGATTATCCTAAAACACTGTACAATAATTTGCAATGGGCGACCTATAAAAAATACATAAATAACGTTGTTTACTGAGAGTAATTGATTTTTTTTGCACGAGTTCGAGTTGTAATTCAATTTCAACAAGTGTAGCGTTTTTACTAGCTGTTAAGTAATTATAATCTAATCCGTAGGTAAGATAAGTAGTAAGTAATAATAAGTATAAGTATTGTCCATTGTCATATGTCGAGCGACATTCGTTGGTGCGTATAAAAAATTATGATTGATGGTGGATTTTTTGAGAATGAGAATCTTTTTTGAAGATGAGAAGAAAAAACATAACACAAAAAGAGAAATCACACGAGTACATGATTATATAACTATAATTTTTTTTTGAAAGAAAAACGGATCATGATATAAAAAAAGAAGAATTTGATGAAACATATATAGCACATGAAAAAAAGGTTTTTGTTTTTTGTAATAAAACTTGATAAAGTTGGAAAATAATTGTTTGGATGGTTGGCTGGGGAATCCGCTGAAAAATACAATTTTACGCATATAAATTAAATGTATATGTAAATATATATATGTTAATTATTATTATTATTCAATACTATGCATATTGGGTTGGGTTTGGTTGGGGTGGGTCAAGGTTGGTGGCTGCCGTGCCGTGCCATATGTATAATATGCATTCCGTTTCATGTACTGATGCCCTTGTGTGTTTTCAGTTGTTTGTTAACGTTGTATTGTTTACCGTTTTGTTTCGTTCCGTTTGCGTAATTTCAACACTGGTCCAATGGGACGATCGATATTTTGGAGTGAAGGTTGCCGATGATCTCATCCCATTAGATATCCATCCATGGCTTGGTGCCAGTGTGACCAGTAGTTGGGGATGATTGGTTTATTTTTTTTATGTTTGAGATTTTGTTATTTTGCTTGAACACGTGCTCCGGCGGAGAAAAAATTGCAGATTCCATAAATTTTGCGGGCTGCTCCGCAAAAAAATTAAACATAATTCATGTACAATCCCATCCCATGCCGTACCGTTGTTGCGTTGCGTTGCCTACTCTCCTCCCGTTTTACGTACTCACCCGCCTGCTCTCCGCCTTTTATGCTAACTCATCAGGCATGATGACGTTGCCTTGTACAGTTGTAAGTAACTCAGGTAAAGTTAAAAGTTATATTTTTGATGATGATTTATTATTAATAATATTAATTAGTTTAAATGGCGTTCCGTAGTTGGTTGATGTTTCTTTTGCAGATAGATGTTTTTTTATAGTCCAAGTTGTATGACGGGAATGTCTTGAATGTCTTGTTTTTTTCAGGAATGTAAAAAATCATCATAAATTAAATGTATACTCTTATGAATTACACGTCAAGCAAAAATATCACTCATGATTATGCAACATTTGACATGTTTTATAGTGCTCCTTTAATCTAACAAAATGCAAATGGATTGATTTCCCTATCTCTTCTTTATTATGATTTTTTTTTATCCAGGCCCTGGAGTGTCAGACAACGTGAAGTAAACCCGCTGGAAACCAAAAAAATCCTTACATACCCTTAATTTAAAAAAAAATGCAAAAAACCTCCAAAAAACTGAATGGTACTTAAAAATGACTGGAATGCCAGAGAAAACTATAATATCTTGCATGCTTTGATTTTATAAACTTTCACTCTTTATTCCTTGCATGATTTTAACAAAAAATATTATTACGATTATTTTTTTTAATCTTTAAAACTAACCTCAGGGTAAAAAATTTTCCACTTACTTAAGTAGTGTTGTGTTATACTTCAGTAGATGCCTGAGTAGAATCAGTAGATTAATTGAATTTAGGTAACTGTATTTAGTAAAACTGGTTTACGTAACTAAACGTTGATTAATTACTCATGACGTACCCCTTTCCTCCGACATTTCAACAAAATGAGATGAAAAATAAACTGTTTTGTATTGCTTCTTGCTCCATCTTGCTTTCAACGCAATGCTTCTGCTGTTGCGTGACTTTGCTGCAAAAGCTGCGAAAAATTATGGTAAATAAAAATATGTTGAAAGGTCGGGAAAGAGTTTTGTAATGGGGGATTATTATTATTTGTGAAACTCTACATAGGTGAAATATTATGTAATCCAAGCAGTATCGTAGTTTATATTATACCAAATCGCTTTTAGACGGTAGAAAACAAATTGCACTTTCTTTTTGGGAGATGATGAGTAGAAAAGCACATCTAACCGATATTGGAATGTGGAACGCGAAAAAAACAGCTTGCCGAAAACTGAAAACTAATTTGCAAAATTTTCTTCTGTCTTCTTCCAGGTCCCGGAGTCACCGAGAGGAAATAAATATCTGCAGATAATAAATAAAAACACACTCAACCCGAGAGTCTCCCCCTCAAAGGAACTCTTGAGATTCGGCCTGTTTAGAATATATTTAACTAAGGAAGGATATTTTATGTAAAAAAAATTACACTATTATTGTTATATTACTGCAGCCATTATCTATATACCAGGAACGTTTTAGGAACCGTTTGAAAAATTCCCTACAAAAATACAAGAAGAAGAAAACAAAAACAAATCCACCTCCAACAGAAATTGTTGTAACAATTTTTAGCGTTCTGATTGACAAGACATCCGGTTCCATGGTTTGGGATCAGAATGCGTGTATCTCTGACCTGCTCCAAAATCTAGATGTTATTTGATTACGTACTTGTAAATCATATATATATATTGTATAAAAAATATACTCTCTACATATTATAATTATCTCTACACATCATTCATATAATTAGGCTGTCGTCAACTAAAAAAAACCAACTCGTAAACTTACTGTATACAAACACTATATGTTTTTAGACTTTAGCTGATACAATTGATTATAAATACTAAAACAGAAAATTATATATTACAAGAATTCTTATATTTTTAGCAAAACTTAAATATGTAAAAAATATATATACTATCTATAAAACACACTTTAAACACACACAAACAACCAGGTTGTCTTTACAAACGAGGGAAACATCTTTACTGTATATTGTAACTATATCTTACCATTAGACAGTTTTATGATTTGTGAGGTCTAGTCAGTCACGTTTATTTTACAAAATTTTAACCATATTAATTACTACAATTTGATATCTGAGCCGTACAACCTTCAAGCACACCTTCTCCTAATTATAGAGAATCAACAAACAAACAATACTAATCACTTACTTACTCTACAGCAATTAGCAAAAGATAAAAAGACTTTGTTCACATGACAACGAGAGAGCAATAAAAATAAAATATAAAAAAATATCAGGAACTTAATAGGCGTCCATTTTACCGGTGACAATTTTTTTTAGCCAAGAATAGAAAAATAATAATAGCACTATCCATTTCAAGAAAATCAACAGAACAAGATTTGTTGTTAGGAAAAAAATTTATCAATTATATACGTTACTAATTATAATGCACAATTATAAAAAAAATATCTATTGTAAAATCGGTTGATGTTGATGATGGTGGTGGGTTATTATGTCAGCAAAGCAGATTATTTTTACTGATGATGATAAAATAATGATACGAGTGTCTTATATGGATATATATATAAAATCCTCTGTTTCTTTCCTTTTCTCGTCTCTCTTTCAAACATAACATCGAATTATTGGACAAAAGCAATTAAGCAAACTTTCACCGCATCCACCTCACTAAACAAAATGTCAATTCATCAATGAAACACTCTCATCAATGGAGTCATTGTCTTGTGCCATGAGAAAATCAACTTTAAAATCTCTTCTTTTCACGCACTTTCATGCTTCTTTGTCGTTTCCATTTAACCAGTCATCGATCACTTAAAAAAACTAGGTATATTACTAACGACAGTAAAAATGTGTTGCCAACCATTATTTTTCTCTATCCGTTTGGCTCCTTTCATTTCACTATAGGAACAGGAAGAAAAAAATCTTTCGTACCAGCATTTTCAACTCTATTAAATCTTTTTGTGTTTTTAGTAATCTTGTCTCATTTTCTAATGCTGGATCTTGTAACCAAACTTATTTCTCTTTTTATTTTTATGCAAACTTTTTTTCCTGCTACACATTAATATCCGTAGTCTAATAGTTTTTAACATTAGGTCGCGGTAGCTGTAGCGGAAGTTCTTTTCTTTTAGTTTACCGTCCGTAATAACCAGCTCTCTTTCTCTCGATCTATTTCCATGGAAAGCCATTGACTTTCTAAACTCTGCTTTCAACCACTTTCTTGGATGCATAATCTTGTCTATCATTTCTTCCCCCTTTTTAGCAGTTCTAGACTTTTGTCCCCTGAAATACATGAATACAGCAATGTATGGTGGTGTTAAAACAGTAAATACCAACAAAGTATGTATATTCTTAATTGAGAAGAAAGGGCTCTGCTGAAAGAGTAAGTTTCGTGGGCATTATTTCCTGGTAGTTGTCCTATTATATTTGTAAAAAAAAAGACACATCCACAAATTATTCCTCGTAGTGATTGTTTAGAGGTACATACATCTGCGATCTGCATTAAATCTAGCAATTTTTTTGTCCCTCATTGTCAGTAGAAAAAAGTACCCGGGCATAATACTATTTAACTATTACTATCTACCTATTGATTACTCTGCAATTATACTACTTAAAGGAAAAGAAAACCGATTCTCGCTGGTCGATAAACCTAATTTTTCACTTCAGCTTCACAAATAGTAAAAAACTTGACAAGCCATGGGGCACTGTGAAACATCGAAAGGAAAATGTATACCTGTTGTACGTTTCTCATCTTGATTATGTTTCCAGGAAACAGGAAAAAAGGGTATTTATTTATAATTGGAGGTTTTTATTGGATCTTTATCTTTATTAGATAGTACATGAGTATGAAAACAAATTATCGGAGTTTACCAAACAAAATTTGTAAACGTTTAAAATAAAAAATAAAAAAATACAAAAAAATACATTTAGAAAAAACGAGTGGACCGGAATGGAGTTGTTCGTAATTAATTAATTAATTAATTACTATCGGCATTCATTTTACATTCCAGGAAGCATTGGAAAGGAGACTTCCCCAAGAAAAGTGAAAGTAACGATGAACGAAGCAGTGCATCAATCACAAAAAAAATACTATGTTGCCATGTTGGAGTGTGTAAATGCTAGACAACCGGAAGTGAATTGGTTGATCGATCATTGTCTTCTCGTTCGCTAGATATTCCGTTACTTCATACCTAGTATTATCCAATTACGCAATTATTATCATCATCATGATCAAATATCTATAAATCTGATGTGGAACTAGGAACACGCGAGAAGGGGAACTGACAAACTGACAATTACAATTCAAGTCATATCATAACAACGCATCCGCCGATCCCAGAGAACTCGTAAGTAAATATGGAAAGCTCTCATTTTGAGAGAAAGGAACGGTCCTGTTGATTAATAAATCCAATATCAATATCAAGCTCAATAGAACGAAACGGCTCATGCATAAGCCCATTGCACAATGCACACATTCGTCATTGCGTGTTTTACCCCAATGATCGTGCTGCTCTCACTGGTCGCCCACCACTCTCTGCTCACCTGTGCATTTCCTCTTCGTCTTCTTTCCTCTGCTCAACCAATAATTTTACTACTACGCTCTCGTTTGATCAAAGAAACAATATTCCACGTTTATTGATTTCCCACAGAACATTAATACAAAATATAGCTTGAGTGAGTGAGCTTTTAACAAAAGGGGATGTTTGATGTTGTTGAGGAGGAGATAAAAAAAAGACTTTGAACTTGTTCGAGACTGTTTGGAACCTTTCTTCTTTTTGTCATTTCTTGGATCGTCACTACTCCTGTGAAGTTCATCAATATATTATCGTCCTCAGTCATTACGATTTCCAGTGATTTTGGGTAAGATTAAGATTCTTATAAAAATTAGGATTTGATTGTAAATTTGGTATTGAATGGGGCTATACAATCTTTTAACTGGGCTATACAAATTCATGTCAGAATCGTTATATAGTCATGATAGACTTAGACTTAATTGATTAACTTAGATAATTGCTGGACAGTTGAGATTACTGGACGTTTTGCTAATTGTTGAGAGTTTGATTGATTGATCATTGATTGCAGCATCAATTTCAATTTCCCGTTTCCAGTTGCGTTGCTTTCGTGTTGTGCTGGATATTGAACCAGTTTTCTTTGTATATTTACTTGAAGGACGGACGGAACGTGACAATTTTACTTTACTTTACAAAATACTAATTAGTAGTGAAACAAACATTTTTAAACAAAATCAGTTTTTCCCGATAGAACTAGAACTAGAACAAATGCACTTAAATATCCATTTTTTTAGTTTAACAAAGACGATTTGATTCAGAGGCTCTGATGCGAAGTATTGTTTAAGCCGATAAAGTAGTGATTGATCGTATCCTTAGCTCAAAGGGATACTTTCAGTTAATCGTATTTCCGTCTCCAACTCAATGATATGTGCTCCGCTTTTGACATTTGAAGGTTTTAAAAACCATCAGCTTGGTCCTCCTCAAACTGTTTACTTTTATTGGTGATTTGTAAAAAAAATTACCTGCTCAGATATTGTAGTTGTTTGGGTTAGATTAGTGTTAGTGCTAGATTAGTTATAAATGATAACGACAATAAAACCGTTTTGGTTGGCTATTATCGCATTTTTGTATTAATAATACGCTACATACATATTTTAAAAACCTTTCCAATCCACCCACCCAATTTGGTATTGAAGCTTTTGATATTTACCTTAATTAAAAGCTGGTTTCAGCAGGACTGTAGAAGGATTCTCTAATTCATGTACATAGTCAAGTCAAGTCAATTATAATGATAGATAGTGACAAAGGATCTGAGCTAACTAAGTATCCATTATTGATTGCAGATCCATATCTATTGAGGAGAGGAACTCCTGCTGTCGTTCTCGTACACACAATCAATAAATCCTGGACACATGACCATCATGTCGGAGAGTGAATCTCCCAACGAGAGTAAGCCCAGCGAGGAGAAGGAGGAGACCCCCGCTGCCCCTGCCCAAGGGCCGACGGAAGGGAAGAAGGATGGCGAAGAGAAGAATGACTTTTTCAGCAAAATCACGAGAAATGATATCACTGCTGTTACCAATGATCTGAAACTGGGGCTGGCCAAAGTGGACATGCAAGATGAGCATGGTATGACCCCGCTCATGCACGCTGCTTATCGAGGGAACAAGGAGATGTGTGAAATTCTACTGGATCATGTAAGAGTACAGAGCTTTATGTGGGATGAAAATGGAGTTATGTTCCACCTTCCACGTCTTGTTTCTAGTTGTTTTGGATAAGCAATGCTAACTTTTGTTTTTTAAACCCTAACAGGGAGCTGACGTCAATGGAGGCAGTCATAATAATGGATATACTTCATTACACTTTGCTGGCCTCTCGGGAAATGCTGCGCTGTGCCAATTACTTCTTCAACAGGGGGCTAATCCAACGGTGAAAAATTCGGTTTCTAGAACTGCTGCACAAATGGCGGCGTTTGTGGGTGAGTGTATTGAAGTAGCCATACATAGAAATGTAAAATTGAGCAGCATTAAATTGATAGTGAATATAAATCCTTAAATCGACTTAGGTATGATTAATTAATGGCTTCATTCTTTTTTTATCCAATAGGAAATCACAACTGCGTCTCTTCCATTAACAGCTTTGTGGACAGGAAAGATGTGGAGTATTTTTCCGTTCCTCAGGGCTTTGAATTAAAGGCTAGGTTGGAACCCTTGTGTGTTTCTTCCGTGCATAATCTTATCATGCAGGTACTGTTTAAAAATAATTATAGTGAGACACATAATAGAAGTGAGAATGTGTTCTGAACAGTAATCAACTAATGAACCAATTTATGATTATGATTATGATCAACAGGTAAACTTTCATCCCGTAAGGGTTGCTTTGACTGTGAAGAAAAACACCATCCTCCTTTCACACTTGGAAAGTATAGTAAAGGTTTTGGAACTGATGAGTCAAAGGGAAATGCAAAAAGTAAGAATAAAGACACAATTAGTAGTTAGCTTAGGTAACTGTACTACGCTAACGTATTCAAAACTTCAAACTGCAGGCTTTCTAATCCACTCAATTAATGTTTCTCACAGGCCATCGAGGCTAACGAAATCGCTGCATTCAAAATGCACTGCATAGGCCAAACCTTAAAGTATATACACTTGGAAGTGGCCAACGCCTCCAAGTCAAAGGATCCAATTGATAGCTTCATTCAAAAGCTGCTGAAATGTGATACTGCTGGAGGGATCCCGGAAGGGTTGGAACGCGAACTGCGTGAATGTGTCCGAACATTTCCTCATCACCAGACGGCTGTAATGCAGCAGCTTGTTGCGAATCTGTCCCAACTTAATGTATGTCCAAAATCTCTGCCTCAAAAACACTAAATATATTTTTTTATGTACGAATTCCTGTTCTAAACAACAACGACATATGTATTACTATTTTTTTGCAGATTGGTGAGGACCCTGGAGCATGGGGAGTGATAAGAAGTGTGGTAAACGGACAAAAAGGGTTCCAAGACAACGACCCATGTGCAGCCTGCGGGGAAGAGCGGGGCGTCAAGAAGTGCTCCCGTTGCCATTTCGATGCTTACTGTGACCAAGATTGCCAACGAGTCCACTGGTTCGTCCACAAAAAGTTCTGCAAGCAAAAGGCCGAAGAGTATGCTAAAGCTATTAAAGCTAGTCAGCCCGATTAAAACATAATAATTTGAATTTGATGTCTACGAATTATTATGATTTTACAACAACTACTACTACATCCATTCATGAAGATGGCTAAATAAATGATCGTTAGAAAGTTAACTGCTTATGTATGGTGTCATCATCCTACGAATAATTAGCATAAGAACTATAAATATGTATCTTCAGCTTCAATATTTTTTGTGTGACTAAAATTCTCTTATGACAGTTTTTTATTCATTTCATTTTATGATTCCACTTTGTATTTTTCAGTTCCGTTGACACTACATTGATATATTATTTGTACTTTGATAAGCTTCATTGTTATCTTGTCTTGTTGGATTATATATATATTAATACCTTGTTTAGGTCAAATTATGACCTCTAAAAAAATAAATAATAAATATGTTAACTTTTCAGTTAATTAAAATGATAAAAAGAAAATCGAAATGTTTTATTCCTCAATTTTTTTCATGACAAAATGAACTAACCGTTTTTATCATATAAAATTCCCATTGCATAATTAAATCATCATGATCCATAGTTTAGGTCCATAATTAATTAAATTTCAATTTATTTGTCTGGAGGAAATCCATTTCATTCCAGGCCTCAACTCGCTCCTGTGTGGTTGGTTGCTGAGCACATGCAAAAAGGTTGTTGCCTGCCTCTGCGCTCTGCCTAGGAAGGAAGGGACGAGAACTAACAATGAGAATGAGCCTCTCCAATCAAACCATTTCGTATTCCGTCCACGTTAATTTAACATGGTCCGGATATCACGCTCATTTTCAGAGGACCAGTCATGTATAAACTGAGTGGGTAGTTCAGTAGTTACCAAGCATGTAACGACTACGAGTCATCGAGCAAAATCGTAGCCGGGAAAATAGTAGCCGACTTGTTGAAATAGTCCAGTCCAGTCCAGCAACTGTATTTGCTTTATGCATCGCAACAGGGTTTTTTTTTCGTACACCTCCACACAAAACGAAAACAGTTGGAGACAGACAGATAACAGGAGCAGACCAGGGCTGAACGCTGGAACTTCTTCAACTTTTTACATTTTTGTGACTTGAGTTGCACGAGTAAAAAAGTTTGCTCGCGAAAAAATCAACAACACTGACAACCGGAAAGATTGGCAGTAGTGATTGCCATAGAAACGTCGACAAAAGGGTGAGTTAATCATTATCGCTAATTGTTGGGAATTTAATTATGAATTAAGGGTTTTTATTAAACTGTTAATCATTAATTGACAAGAAGATATGAAACATGTTGGAGGAGAGGGAGAAATAAAGCTGTCAAGCACGTTTTGGTTAAATGGTTTTAAAGAGGTGAGAGGTGAATGACATCAAAGACAAAAGATTGGGGGTTGGGTGGGGTGGCAGTGAAGATGTGTAAGCAGTAGTGTTGGTTTCTAATACAACTAGTAATTTAATTAGGCATTTTATTACTATTCTTATTCTTTGACAAGGTCAGATCATTTTTTTGAGGGGAAGAAAAGCTGCTGTCAAACGAGTGCGGTGTTATTATTGGTGCCAACTTGGTCTTTTTGAGTGAAATCGGGATTGGGTGAGTGGGGAGGTGAGAGTCAATCGTATAATAATCAGTGATAATAATAATTGGGAATTTGATTAATATTGTTCATTGTTTTTATTTTTGACAGGGTCATTTTGAGGAAGAACAGCTGTCAAGCGCGGCCTGTTTGGTGTTGTGGGGGTGACATCAGGATTGGGTAAGTGCAAAGTGGTAAGAGTGAAGCATATAATCAGTGGTGGTTACTAATTCATGCTGGGAATTTAATTAAATAAGCATTTATCACTATTTTAATTGCCAGGATAAAATCATTTTGGGGAGAGTTGACATCCAATCGGAGAATTGGACAAATCGTTGATTGGGTGAGTGGTGCGAGGAGGGTCAAATTCCTGTGTCATCCGTTGAGGAGTAAGTGTTTTTTGAATCTTGTTGGTCGTTTGTCAGATAAGGTCAACTTTAACATTTTAGTAGGTTTGTTAATCATAATTTTATAACAATGTAATTCGTAACAACTGCTGTCACTGTCAGGAGAGGTGATATCGGAGAATCGGGATTGTGGATTGGGTGAGAGGATCGAAGTCCAAGGTCATCTGCTGAGGAGTAAGTATGTTTTGAAACCATTTGGTGGTTGGTCGGGGAAAATCAACCTCTTATATTTAAAAAAAAGTTTGCTATTGATAATTTTATAACAATGCAATGTACCTAATTGGTAATGAACTGCTCAATCTGCTGTCGCTGTCACTAGTGACTTTTAAATATGTTGTTAGTTATGTTAATTGGCATTCTTTGTTCGCTTTTATGAACCCTTAAAGATCATAGTTACTGTTTTAACTCCAGATTGACTGAAAGAGGCCGAACACAAGGCTCGTAACAGTAAATATGGATCCGATTTCGGCGCTGATTTTACTGGTGACGATTGCTGCAATGGGATGGGCGACTTATCTTCTGTTCAAGAAGGCTGACGAAGGGGAGGGGGAAACGGATCATCATGGAAATGAATCTAAGGGCACTCAAAGTAAGAAAAACCAAATTAAGTACATAGCTTTTGATATTCGTTAAACATTTATGATAACCGGTTCCGACCTTTTAAGCAATGATTTATTATAATTTTGATTATATTATAGCTGGAAAGGGCAAGAAGGACAAGGCTGCTTCGAATGTGAACGGGAAGAAAGGGGGAAAACATGGTAAAGTAGTTGATGTGAAGAATCAAGGGGAGCAAAAGTTTTCTCATCCGTGGTTACTGTCCAGCATGAAAGGTCACACCGGAAATATTCTTGATATCGCTTTCAGTCCCAACGACAAGTACCTAGCAAGTTGTGCTGATGGTAAGGCTATTTGTTAAGAAACTGTTAAGTGTTCGATATTTGAGCTATCAAGTTTTGTCTTATCAATGGTCAGTTAGTAATTGTTTTATTTCACTTCTTCTTCACAATAGATCGTATCGCACATGTTTGGGTGATCAACGATTTTGCTGAGAAGGACCACAAACGAATCCGTGTCAATTTTAACTTCGACTACGCTACCTTAATTCGCTGGAGTCCGGACAGTAAAGCATTTGTGGTTACTCGCTGGGAGGAGAAAATGTTGGAGGTTTACAAGTTGGGGCGGAAACCTGACAACTCGGTGGGAAATATCACTTCCGCTTTGAAGTGGCCTCAGGCAAGTACATTTATTTCACGATCACTGTAGGGTAGTAATACGTCATGTTATTAACTTCAACTCCATTGATGGCAATAATAAAACTAATAGGCCCTATTTTACTTTAAACAGGAGGAAGGAAAATCCTCCGACTACATTGGTTTAGGAATGGCTTGCAGTGGGAAGTTTATCATGAGCTTTACGATTGATGGGCAAGTCATCCTACGTGATGTGAGAGGTGTCATCCTCAAAAAATTCTTATCTATGATCACCTCACCGGTGGCGGCAAAGGTTTCTCCATGTGGTCGTTACGTCATCCTCGCCGGAGTTGAAAACATGGAAATCTGGGAAGTGAAATTGGAAAACAATGATGGTGCTGTTAAGGAAGTCAAATTGAAGGTGCAATTCAGCGTATTCAATGTCGTTGCTCAGCGTTTTAGTCGCGGAAAAAGTGAGGTTGCTCCAGCAGTCGCCGATTTTGATATGAATGCCGATGCTACTAAAATTGTTATTGTGGCAACTAATGGGACTTTCATCGTCTTTGATGCCTCAGGTTAGAGAAGGGTCATTCACTAGTTTCTGCATACTGGAAGTAGCAGCAGCATTCTCAGGGTACTTTAATCATGAGTTTGATTTTTTAAATTTTCTTTTCAGCTGGGAACAAAGTCTTTAACGAGCTGGATGGTGTATTCAAACTGGATGAGGCTGATGACAGCAAACCAATTGTGACTATGACTAGTGATGGTCGAGTTGTGATCATTGGCACCAACGGGGGAATCTACGCTTACTCTTCGTTCTCTGGGAAGCTCCTTTCCGAAATTCCAAACATTTACAAACGTATGCAGTTTAGCTTATCTCACATAAAATGTTTATAATCAATGCTAATTTATGTATTCATAATGATACGCTGCAATCCAACCTTGCTAACACAACCACCATTCAATTTCTTTTATTTCAGAGCAAATCTCTCGCATCGTTTGTAGCTCGGACAACAAGTATCTCGTCACTGCTGGGGATAGTGTCATCTATATCCTCCGAAATCTGAGCTGGTACCAGGATACCATCCGTCATCTCAAGGCTCAACTGACTGACGACAAGGTCTCTGGGGCCCTGAGGACTCGAATGCATACCGAGCTTGCATCCTTGCAGGAGGAGTTTAGTAAATTCTAAAAACAAAAATCAAAGCAAATCTTCTACCTTCTTGCCTATTTGTAGTGTCATTGTGATTTACAGAGTGTTAACTTATACTCGCCTGCTGCTCTTTAAGTGATAATGTTACTTGTTTTATACTAATTGTCCGTGATACGAGGCAATAAATTATTGAAACGCACTTGTGTGTATTTATGCATTTGACAATTAATCATTATTTAATTTTGAGAGAGTTCGAATTTGTAATTGACATTGTAATTTTAAGTCATCATCAGTTATGTCACGATCAACCATAATTATATTTTAATATGCATAAAAGTAATATTATACTATAGATATATAAATTTAAGTATGTATTCAGTTTAAAACACAGATTTTTCACATTATAGACTTCATATTTTGCAAAAATATTGGCACTATTCGATTCGAGCAAAAAAAACCGTGGGTTATTTAGGTCTGATTGCTCCTGCTGCTGCAACTGTACAGCTTGTGCAAGACCGGCCTGTCATTAAATGAACGCATACTTTCGTCTCAATTCACCCCAAAATGTTTCATTCCAGGAGTCTGCCAAAGCATGAAAGCTCATGGAGAGGTTGACTAGCAAACTTGGACTTGTGAGTGAAGTCCGTCTGATTAGACTTGTCTATTTTTTTCCGATAGAAAAATCTTGTTCAAGATAGTTCAAGGTGTCAGTGTTTCTATTCTTATCTGGAATGAAGACACTGTGTCAGTATCAAAAGTTGAATCTTTAGATAAGATAAAGATAAGCACTATCAGCACACTAATAGTCAAAATTTTAGCGTATCAATCATCAATCAGAGTATTTTTTTAATCGAAACATTGACAGAGAGTTATCAGTTGTTCGCCGGTGAAGAAGTGGAGGCTTGTTAAAGTGTCTTAATTTCTAGATAATTATTAAATTATTACAAGTGTGGTTTAACTATTCATGTCGTTAAGTTTAAGGCGATAAGCCTATAAGTTGAAGGTAAGCGATTGAAGGTGGTTTGTATTGTATTAAATAAAAAATTGACAGATGAGAGTTTTTATCGTCATCGTTGGTCGTTTTTATCGGATTGTAACCCTCAGAGTTGTCTGTTTTGGATTTGTTTGAGTTGACCTCCAACCTCTGATCTCACTGGTTTTTTACTTCTTCCAGGTGAAAAGGTGGAGAGTGGAAGACCATTTCTGTTTACAGGGTAACAGATTAGAGGGGGGATATGGTGGAGAAAGTATCCTCCGTTGGGGATTCCTCAGGCCCTGGGGGTTATGTCATTCCTGGGGTCCACCGGAAGCTAAAGGAGCTCAAGTTCAGCAAGGCAGAAGATTGCTACGAGTACCTGTTGAACCGCCGTGCACCCAGGGAGTGCACTGTGATCAGGTGAGCTTAATTATAATTTTATTTAATTATATGTGGTTGTCTCCCGCTCCCATTGTTACAGTTAAAATTGAACATTAAAATATGATGACCGGTGAACTAATTGGATTTATTATTTTCCTGTTGACAGTAAACCACTGAGCAAGACGTCGTTGGAGACGCTGAAATGTGCGGCCATTGTGTTCGCCTGGGATAAGAAGGAAAATCCGACTGCAGAAGTATCCCCAGTCTTCGCAAAACTAATCAGCCGACTGGTCTACGGAATCCAAGGATCAAGACGACTAGAAGCTCAAGGAAAGAAATATCTCGTTTCCATCCTCCGGCAGTTGAGTCAGGATGAACTTTTCAAGCTGATCGCTCTCCTCTGTGATGTTGACAAGAACTTAGTTTGTCTCAGCATGATTCACAACTGGATGAAGAATGAGTGGAGTCCTCCGAAAAAAGTTGATGTCTTTGCCGTGGAGTCCGGCGGCAAAAGTGCGCAGACCATTGCTGACTTGTACATTAAGGAATTCCTCATGGCCAAAGTGCCAAAGTCCCAGTGGGTCGTGGAAAAGGTGTCGGAAAACCTGCTAGCCAGTTTGAGGGATATTCCAGCCTGTGTGGAAAGCATTCTCGCCACCATTTCCAAAGCACTTCTTAGATCTCCAGAAACAGCGATTGAGGTTTGCACATAACATGCGTTTAATACTTGACCATCGTATATAACTTAATTTGACACGTTATTGATTACTATTAATTTATTTTAAATAGGCGGTTGGATACACTTTGAAAGCTGGCAAGCTAGCACTACCCAATGACACAGCGATCGAACTTGCTAAACGAATCGGGGCATGTTTGAACACAGAGAATGAGAAACAAAAGCATAACGCTATCTTCGCATCTCGAGCCTTGTTCAGTGGGGTAAGTCCTCTAAAAACGACTTCTAACTTATATTAGCAATAATAATAAAGAAATCCCTGTAAAATATTTTTATTTTACTATTTGCTCATTTTTAGATTACCGATGACAAAGTCCGTCAAGTAGCACTGAACGAGTACTTTGAACTTATAATTCCTTCGGCTAAAATGGCCAAGTCGGCATTACAATCTGGGGCAAAAATCACGGTCTTGGGTGTAAGTTATAAATATTTAAAAAATAACAAAAACACTTTGATCTAGTTGGGTTAAAAAAGTTGATAGCTTTAATTCATCTTTTTGGTTTAAATTAAATTGCTTTCTACAGGTGATCAAAACCCTAGGGGAAGACCTAAAGATTTATGGTGACCAACTTTCACTCTGGGTGGTGGAAAAATGCCTGAGGGTTTTGGAAACCGATTGTAAGATTGATTTTCTTTGATTGTGTTGCAACGAACCCCCAAAAAATAACATTGATTATTTATATAATTGAGGCATTCATCATGGTTTTTCAGTGCACGAAGGGACCCTTCTGGAATGTATGGAGGCACTGGCCACTTGGAGTTGTGCATTACCTAAGGAAATGCCTCCGGCATTGAAGAAATACGTCACAGCTGGATTAGCTTCATCGAAGGCTGGGACCCGACTTGGACTGTGCCGTTTGATGGTGGACTTGTTCCAAGGGGAGCATGTAAAATGGCTCAGTGGTCTTGTAGAAGAACCTATTTCTAAATGTGTGGAAAAGGCGTTGACTCAACCTGCTGTGGTAATTACAAGACCAATAAAACTTCTATAGTATTCTAAATATTCATTTTATAAATATTATTCCATAGGTTAACTAACTCCGTACTGTATGCTTCTTATTATTCTAGGTCAGTAACCTTAGCGAGGCAATATCATTGAGTTTAGTCCTTCTAAATGCGTCCAGCTCTAATAATTCAAAAGAAAATGTTGTAAAGCTTCCCGATCCTGTCTACACCCAGATTTTGAAGGTTGCAAAGTTCGCGGATGAAAAATTTATCAGCAACTGCCTGCCATGGGTTCTGGTACATCTTTCCAGTTTGGTTCGTCAATTTTTGAACGAGAATTTCCCAAAGGCGGTGGTTGTAGCCCCGAACACCTACGCTGCCGCTGTTTACTGTCTTCCATATGCCGATCCGAAGGTAATTTGATGCTAGTTAAAATTGTTTAATTGTAATGCTAATGTAACGAATTTGAGACCTAACCTTCTTTTTTTTGGCATAGGTACGAGTACAACTGAAGTCTGAAATGAAAAAAATGGTAGACACTGCTAACCATCGAAGTGTAGAGATTAGCCGTTACCTGATTGCTGCCGCTGAGGAAGTTGTTGCAAGGGAAAATATTTCTGTAAGTAATTAAGTATTGCTGATCAGATTGCTTGTGTTAATTATCTAGTTAATAATCAATTATATATAATTTCTAATTATGTTATTTTGTGTTTTTATTGTCCTTTAGAATCACATTAAATACGAAATCGTAGTCAGTTTGGCTTGTGCGATGAAGAAGTGCGTAGCGGAAAGTGAGGCATCTGTACAGAATGATCTTTCCATTGAGTTCCTTGCTCCAACCCACCAGTTTCTAGGTAAAGACTTGTGGGCAGACTGCATTGGCAAGAGATGGGGACTTTCACCGAAGGAGGTACTGGAAGCCAAGCAAGACCACATTTACTCTCTCTACGTGAAACAGTTCGACTGCAGCGAAACCAAAAGAAGTATTCTACGAACGCTCACTAAAGTTCACAGCAATCTGATAATGAGCGAGGCCGTGGACACCGCCGTTTTGCTGCTTAACGATCCCAGCTTCCTCAAAGTGTCCCGAGAAGACTACTTCATTTTCCGCACACCCGAAGGACAGCTTTACAACACCTCCATTTTGGAAAACGGCTCCGGTGACGGTGCTAGAAACATGAAGAGGGAGAGTAAGGCCTACTCATATCGTGACCAATTGGAAGAAATCCAACTGAGGAAGGAGTTGGACGAGAAAAGAAAACAGTCTGGGAAAGGACCCAGCTACACCCCAAAACAAATCGAGGCAATCAAAGTTCAACTGGCCAAAGAAGCTGCAGTTCGAAGTCAAATAGCGGAGCTGGACAGGAAGGTTAGCTGCGCCGTGGGTATCCTCACAGAGTTGATGAAGGGGGATATGGAAAACTTTGGACTCTACATCAAGGATTTTATCCACGAGCTTGTTGCAGTAATGAAGAGTCCTGTTGCGGCCCCTCCTGTAGTCGACCTATTCGTGAAGCTGGGAAGGGCCGTGCTCGCACCCGCAAAGTGGTTTGGCGAGGTTTTGGCCAGCTGTTGTCTCCTTTTAGTGAAGCCCCTCTGCGATCCCAGTAAAGAATGGCAGCAAGTGAGAGTGTTCACTGCTGTCACATGCGCACTGGAACTGCTCAAACAGTCGAGTCAAAAGAGCCAAGTCTCTACGGCCCTCCTGTCCTATTGCTACCCCTTCTTTCTCCTCACCACCAGGGAGTTCTCGGACAGGACTGCAGTGCTTACCCCCATAGTTCATACCATTGGAAACTTTTGCTCATTTGCGTTGGCTGATGTGAGCTTCGACGCGGACTCCATTCCTCGTGCCCATCTCACCAACCTTCTCTACGAAATTATTGAAAGGAAGGATGGAACAATTCAACAGCTTACCGTGAGCACTCTGATATCATTCTTGAAGACCAGTAACGCTGCAATGGAGTTCATATTTCTGGAGCCTTTGGAACTTCAACGCCACCTGGAAGCTCTTCGCTCTCCCATCGAACTCTCCCGAGATACCAGTTTAACCTGCTTGGATCATTTATGCAACACTGGCTGGATGATTGATGATGCGGAATTGAGAAAGATGCTGGGGGCGTCTGTCTACCGGGAGCAGTTTGATCCGGTTGTACGTATTGCCGATCTGGGGACAAGAGTATGGGAGTCTGCGGACATTCCTGAAGACTTTGAGTTGTACGATATTCTGAAACACGATATTCTGCATCCCTGTGAAGCCGTCAGGGTTTCTGCAGCCAAGGCATACGGTGCGCTTCTATCCAAACATCAAGACGAACTATCAAGTGTTTTGGAGGAACTGAGAAAGAACTACTCCGAATATGAGAAGCTCATCCCACCCGTGGTCGACAGCTTTGGTCGTGTCTTGGAAGAGTCCGTGGACAAATGGGAGGGTCGTTGTGGGGTGGGACTAGCCATTCGCGAACTTGCCCATCTCATGTCAGGCCCCCAAGCGGAAGAGAATATGAAGTGGATTGTGACACAAACACTTGGAGACCGATCCAGCACAGTGCACGTGATCATGTTGGATGCGGCCGTGGAGATTGTGAGGATTCACGGAAGCAGCTGTCTCAACAGTTTCATCGACATCATCGAAACATTCCTGGACAAGGCGGAGAAGTCCAGACAATTCGATAACGTCAGACAAGCTTGCGTCGTTCTAATGGGATCCCTTGCCAAGCATCTTGACCCCAAGGACAAGCGTGTCAAGTCAATCTTCGAGACTTTGCTCGATACTTTGTCAACACCATCGGAGAAGGTCCAGGAAGCTGTGGCGAACTGCCTTCCCGCTCTGGTCCCAGCAGTTAAGGATGATGCGGAAGCCATAGTGAATAAGCTGACGAAGAAAATGATGGGCTCAGACGACTTTGGGGAGCGACGAGGAGCGGCGTATGGTCTCTCCGGGCTGATCAAAGGACTGGGCATTTTATCACTGAAGCAACATGACATCATGAACATGCTGGCGAACGCGATGCAAGACAAGAAAGACTTCAGACGCAGGGAAGGCGCCCTCATGGCCTTGGAACTCCTCTGCCAATTTCTGGGAAGACTGTTCGAGCCATACATTGTCCACGTATTACCCTACCTCCTCCAGTGCTTGGGAGACTCCAACGCTTACGTCAGAGAAGCAACTGAAAACACGGCGAAGCGGGTGATGAGCCGTTTATCCGGACATGGCGTTAAACTGGTTCTCCCAGCCCTGTTGGCTGCTTTGAATGAAGACTCTTGGCGGACGAAATGTGGTTCTGTGGAATTGCTAGGGAGAATGGCGTACTGCGCCCCTCGCCAACTTTCCGGCTGTCTCCCCATGATCGTCCCGAAGCTGATCGAAGTTCTCGGAGACTCCCACGTGAAGGTGCAGGATGCTTCCACAAAAGCCCTTAGTTTGATTGGCTCCGTCATCCAAAATCCGGAAGTTGCCAGCGTCGTCCCCGTCTTATTGCATGCCTTACAAGATCCCGGAAAAAAGGCAAGTGGCTGCTTGCAAGCTCTTTTACAAACGGAGTTCGTCCATTTTGTGGATCCTCCGTCGTTGGCCTTAATCATGCCTGTGGTGGAGCGCGCATTCCAGGACAGATCCACTGAGAATAGGAAGATGGCATGTCAAATCATCGGAAACATGTATTCCCTCACGGATCACTCCGATCTGGCCCCTTATATGGACAATGTAATGCCCGGAATCAAGGCATCTCTACTTGACCCCGTACCAGAGGTCCGAGCGGTTGCCGCCAAGGCACTCGGCGCAATGGCCAGAGGAATGGGAGAAAAATGTTACGAGGAGTTGCTCCCTTGGCTGATGAAGACGCTGGTCTCCGACGTCAACTCCGTGGACCGATCCGGCGCAGCTCAAGGTCTGGCTGAAGTAATTGGTGCTCTGGGAGAAGACAACCTTCACAAGTTCATGCCTGAAATTATTCGCAAGGCGGACTCTGACGACTTGGCACCCCACGTTAGGGACGGCTACATGATGATGTTTATCTACATGCCTGGTGTGTTTGAAGCCGCCTTCGTGCAGTACATCGGCCTAATCATCAATCCAATCCTGAAGGCCCTCGCCGACGAAAATGAATACGTGCGTGAGACTGCGCTGCGTGCTGGACAAAGGATTGTGACCGGTTTCGCGGATTCCGCCATCACCCTCCTTCTGCCGGAATTGGAGAAGGGCGTCTTCGACGATAACTGGCGTATCCGCTACTCTTCTATTCAGCTGCTGGGAGATCTCCTCTACAAGATTTCTGGAGTCTCCGGTAAAATGAGTACGGAGTCGGCCAGCGACGATGACAACTTCGGAACGGAGCAGTCACAAAAACTTATCATCCATGCTTTGGGACACGAGAGGAGGAACAGGGTTCTCGCCGGCTTGTACATGGGACGCTCCGATGTGGCTCTGATGGTTCGTCAAGCTTCCCTCCATATTTGGAAGGTGATCGTAGCCAACACTCCGAAGACTCTTAGGGAAATCCTCCCCACATTGTTTTCCCTGCTGCTTGGCTGCCTAGCCGCGGCGTCACATGATAAGCGAACGGTTGCTGCAAGAACTCTTGGGGATTTGGTCCGAAAACTGGGGGAGAAGATCCTGCCCGAGATCATCCCAATTTTGGAGAAAGGACTGGAATCTCCACGACCGGATGAAAGGCAAGGAGTCTGCATTGGACTGTGCGAAATTATGGCGAATACGAGCAAAGAGATGATTCTGGCATTTGTGGAGAACTTGGTCCCCACGCTGAGGAAAGCATTGTGCGATCCGGAAGCAGAAGTGCGACAAGCAGCTGCCCTCACATTCGGCAGCCTACACTCCAACGTGGGCAGTCGGGCGATGGAGGAAATTGTACCTTATCTCATGAAGAAGCTGAGCGACGGGAATCAAGTGGAGGCTGACCAGGCCTTGGACGGCCTTGGACAAATCCTCATCGTCAAGTCAAAGAATATCATGCCGTACCTCATTCCGCAACTTACCGCAAAGCCGCCCAACACCAGAGCCATGGCCATTTTGGCATCCGTCGCCAACGACGCTATGTCCAAGCATCTTGGCAAGATCCTTCCTTGCTTGCTGGAAGTCCTTATTGATACTGCGGGGACGCCGGCGGAAGCTGAGGAGCTGGAGAATTGCAACAAGATCATTCTGAGTGTGTCGGATGACACGGCTGTACGCTCCTTAATTGACGACCTGCTGGATAGCTCAAAGTCTGAGAATGAAAAACTGAAGCGGGCTGCCGTCACTCTTGTCTCCGTGTTCTGCGTACACACCAAGGCGGACTTGGCAGCTTATGTCGCTCAGCTTCTCAGAGGCCTTATCACATTGATGACTGAACCTGATGATGTCCTTCTTAACATGGTGGCGGATGCTGTGGCTAGTATTGTTAAGGTTTGTACTCGACCCGTTTTCAGTTATGTATCGCAAAAAAAATGTACTTACCTACATTCAGATTGCTAATTTTTTTATTTTGGATTTTCTTGCAGAACTTGGACAGCGCAGAGAAATTAGGGTACGTAGCAGACCTCCGACAGGCAATCATGTTTGTACGAAGTGATCTGAAGGGGAAGGATTATCTTCCTGGAATTTGTATTCCTAAAAAGGTACAACAAAAGTTGTTTTGGATTATGATAGGCCAGTATTTAAAGTCAAGCATGGTATTAAAATGATTTTCTTCTTCTATTATTGTAATTTTTTTAGGGTATCAATCCAATGTTACCAATCTATCGTGAGGCCGTGCTGAACGGAAGCGCGGAGTTAAAGGAACAAGCAACAATGGGGATGGGAGAGCTGATTTCGTTGAGTACTGAAGAAGCACTCAAGCCATCGGTTATCAACATTACTGGCCCCCTCATTAGGATTTTAGGAGATCGCTACGGTCCTACTTTGAAATGTGCTGTATTGGATACTCTAACTCTTCTTCTTGCTAAGGTAAGGAGTTTATAATGACGTCTTCTAGCTTTTTGAGTTTGTTTTTCAGTGCTTTTCTAACGGCATTTTTATCTGATTTATATAGGTGGGAGGCCATCTGAAGGCATTCTTGCCTCAACTCCAGACAACGTTCCTCAAATCTTCGGTTGATCAAAACCGAAATGTTCGCTTGAAGGCAGCTGTTGGACTCGCACAACTTTTACCGATCCATAACAAGCCCGATCCTATGTTCCAGGACCTTATCAACAGCTTGAAGGGGACTGATGATGTTCTGCTTAAGTAAAGAAAAAAAATTTGGCCTTCCCCAAAGGTTTTGCATATGTAACCACCGAGAGTTGAAGATTTAATGTCATTCTTTTTCTTTTCCTTGCACAGGGACACTTTGCTCTATACTTTACGGTGTACTTCAGCCACCGGTGGTGCCAAAATATCGGAAGTCACCAAGAAGCTGGTTTTGACTTCTTTATGGAATTATATTATAGCTAGTAAGTTTACTACCAGCAGTATATAATTATAACTACAGAACAAACATAGTAAATCCTATTTATTCATTAAATTAAATAATAATAACTTCCAATTACAGTGGAAGAGACAACGTGTATGGTTTCCGCTGGTGCAATTGGGGTACTGTTGCAACATCTCCCGGAAGCAGATTTGGAGTCAAACATTTATTCTTTGTTATCAGGTAATAATGCATTAGGGTTTAATAATGATTATTAATGAGAAGTATCCTCATTCCAATTTATAATCCTGTATATCAAATCATCAAAATAATATAAATTGGAACGCTTTTTTCAGATGACAGTGATCCCAGTGTACGCCAGTCAAGAACGGCTGGTATAATTGTAGGGCTGAAGGTTGCCCCTACTAAAATTTACATGGAGAGGCTCCAAGACAAAATCAACAAGTGCATTGTCTCCTTACTGGTGTCCGACAAGGTAACTTAACTTACCGGTTTTGTGCAATTTTAATTTTAACACAAATGGTTTTTATGTAGGACAATGATGGTGGTAATTAACTGTTATTAATTTTTTAGGCGATCCTGGTGGGAAATGGAATCAGAGCTTGTTGTTACTTGTTCACCCATTGCCAGAAAAACGGGCTACCTGTTCCGTCTGTGCTCATCCAGCCATTTGTGAAGGTAAATAATATTTACTGATTGGTTATGCACTTTATCTTGGACTATTATTATTTGTGTCACTCACTATTTTAATGTGTATTAAATATGGTGTATTTCTTTCGTGCATGTAGACCATCAACAACTCAAGCAACGAAGTCAAGACACTCCTGGGTCAAGCGTCCGAAATCCTTGGCAGAAGGATAGCTCCACAGATCATCTCGAAGGACATTGCCCGCTACTTGATCCCAGCGCTTGTCAACGGAACGAAGGAGAAAAACACAATAGTCCGAGCTTCTTGTGAGACTGCTTTGATTTGCAATTTGCGCCTCCGTGAGGGTGACAATGCAATGAACGTAAGAAGAAGAAAATGGAATTTTTGATTAATGATTCATTAAGTTTGCTTCACTTTCTAACGCATTATTATAACTGACCATCTTTTTTAATTGCAGACCTGCCTGGAATATTTGGATTCTGGAGCTCGTGAGGCTTTAAATGATGTGATAAACAAAGTCCTTCGTAAGTCCCTTAAGGAACCAGAATCCAAAGAGCCGGATATTGATGATACGATTCTTACCTAATGAAATTCCCTTTTTTTAAATTATGTACTTCAAAATTACTTTGTTCGATAAAAAAAACACTCGATCCTCATAATTGTATCAAGGATTATATGCATTATGAAATAAAAATGACGTTTTTGTCTTTTAAACTATATCCCACGACCTTCAAATCTAAACTTGGCTAATTATTACTATCTATCTCACTAATTTTAGTTTAGTTAACATGTCCGACGCTTTAGCTGCAGAAGAGAGTGAGTACGTTTTAATGCGATAGAGAAATTAGTTCGCAAAACTTTGGATTGTTTAATTATCCGTAATCATTATTGCTCTTTATTGAAAAACATGTATAAACAATATTTTATATTTTGAACAGTATGTGTTACCCTTGAAATATTAGTGTTTTTCATTTGTTTTCATATGTATTTTAAAATAGGTGTATGACATAGGTGAAAATATATGTACATCAGTTTATGTTTGGCGAAGTCAGTTTAATCAGTATGTATTTCTTTATTTTTCAGTTTTGATCGGATCTAAGTAAAGTAGTGAAACCATTCATTTTATTACTTGACCTTTTTCTTATTTATATATTATTATCAGTATCAGTATCCGTTTATTGGCTACCATTTGAATATGGTTTTTCTTTTATGGTCAACACTACATAATTATAAAACCTTTTCACATTAAACATACACATACATAATATACATGGTAATAAATAGCTTTAGCTCATTTTAACAATATATGTAATATTGTTCATCTTTTTAATTGTATTTTCAGTTTATCATCGGAGCCCAGTCACTACAATAACAATTACAAAAATATGATTGTATTGTCTTAGAACTAACTCACTTAAAACTAACAATATTCGAATGCATACAAGTCATATACATTAACAGGTAACCAAAGATAAGTACCAAAGATCTAGGAAACGTAGTTGTTTTAAGTATTTATTTATTTATTTTTTGGATTTATTTTATGAGGGATGAAAACGATTGCGGGATTTTATAGGATTGGGTGCAAGGACAAATGAGAAGGTATGCTAAAGCAAGATGTTTTGATGAAAATTAAGATGCATATTGTTTTTTTCAGGAGCCATCACAATGCATGCACGCATAATAGCACTAACACATAAGTATGATGATTTTAGATAAGTGTGTGAAAGCAATTTATATGGATTAGTTAACAATGAAGTTTGCATGGTGACGGTTAGGTTTGAATTCAATCAAGCTTGTTCACAAATTGATGACATGATTACGGTGATGCAATGGTGAGATGGATTTAGACATGAGAGAGTTTCTGGTAATGATTGGATGATAACAAAATTCCCGTACCGGTTTGTCATTGAATGCCAAACATGAGAGGAACATGAGTCATGTCATGGCAATAGCATGGCTGTATGCATATATGCAAGTCCAAACCATGCATAAAAAGTGAAAGCAACTCCCGTCGTCATAAGACTTTCTCAGACGGAAAATTGAAATTTCTTCGGAAGCCGAAGCCCAGCGAATCGTGACCGTTTCCGAGACCCAAATGACATGATGATGGAAAAATTGGAGTGCTTTCCCAAACTACTACACACCATAGATACTACTTACTACATGTGAGTATACCTATACAACTTTTGAAATTAGAAACCATATAAGCTATACATGAGGTTATTTTAGTGCAAATGGAATATAAGCCAAACTTTGCGATGTATTTGTTTTGTACTTGTGTTAAAGTTAAATATTATGTAATATCTTTATTTATCGGAGGAGACGAAAAAAGATAAAAAGTTAGGTACATGATGAAAACCTTTAAAAAACTGATACACGTCGTTAGAAAAACAGGAAATGGTTGGTTGGTGAAGTTTCTTTACATGCTCTATAATTGAGGATGAAGAGTAAAACGATTGGAAAATTGGAAAATCCCATCTTTACAACAGTCGAGATTTCGGAGATTCTAGAGGATTCATAATTTTGAAGGATGTTTCCACCTCCAAAATAACTTCTTTTTTTTACGGAAAGGGCACCACTACTACCATATAAATATATGCTTCCTATGCGGTTTATGAACTTGTCTCGTCCAGCTAGAATGTATTTCGGTTTTCTCAGACCCTTTAAATATGCCCACCCAGATGCAGCTACAAATTTTAAAGCTTTAGGAAAGCATTTTATATAGCATAGTCGTTGTGAATGTGCGTGGCCGTATTATGTATATTACTGTTCCCATTTAAGTATCAGTGTTGATTAAAAGTATCTTTGTTGGATTCATGTTTCAATTCAAAACACATTATTACTTAAAAAATGACCCTGAGTACTTAATTTTTATTTCCCTTATTTGAATTTTTTTTTTGCAACTCCGCAATTAAAATATGTATTCCTAAATAGTATTTTGTATCATTATTATTATTATTATTATTACACACCTACCTAGAATATCTTTATATTATCAATTTGAATTGTTGTTGTATCTAACAAGTTTTTGAAAATGCAAATTAGTACGACATAATGAAAATGGCGAATTAGCTTGTAGTATAAGTATATACTGTAAACATGAACGTAATTAATTACTTTATTTAATACAGGGAGAGAAATAAAATTATTTTGGACATAACAAACAATACGATAAGAGAGTCATAACGGAATGATATAAAAAAACATTGAAGTACGCTCAACAGTAATGATAATAATGAGAATGAAGTTGTTCGTTTTTAATTACAAAAATTGTTATCATTATGATATATTATATATACGTATTATATAAATTGTACTACATGCTATCTTCTTTTTCTTCCTCCATTAATTAGTCATCATCCTCGGCTTCCTCTTCACCTGCCTCATCATCATCATCCTCATCTTGCTCTTCTTCTGAAATAGATAAAAAAGTGGAGGGAAAAGCGAAATCAGTAAAAAATGTCATTGTACAATTCGTGGAGTTCGTTGGCGCGTTATATGCAAAATGTAATGCAGAATGCAGCGAGCGGAGGACTTGTTTCGACAAGCAAAAGAAAGTACAATAAGATGCCCTGTCGAAGACACAAGTGGCTGTCAACATGACAATGACAGTTCACACAGAAAAGATAAGATCTAACGGAATTATAGGAACCGAAGTTTTAAGAACTGGAACTGGATTTGATTTCAAGTCGATGACACATAAGAAGACAAAGACGAGAAAAGACGCACAAAAGTTTTGCATACACTGAATTGAAATTGCGTTCCATTGTTGAACCCAGTTTCGCATGAACTGGGCCACGCATTCATAGCATAGTGTAATTTCTTACGCATGTCCGGGTAGGCAAAGCATATTATCATCATTTATTTTAATAGAGGCACGCACAGTTGCTTTTTTTAGTTAAACATTTCAACAAAAAGTATTTAGGACTCACCCTCTTCATCGCCAGGGACCTCCTCCTCATCGGCCTCTTCTTCCTCACCTTCCACATCTTCATCATCTACCTCATCCTCGCCGTTTTCTTCCCTCTTGGCCTTCTTTACATCGGCATCCTTCTCCTGAAATGGTGGAGAAGAAAAAAAAACAAATTAGGAATTAGACAAGAATTAGAATTAAAATAGCAGCATCAAACCGTATAAAATATGGGGCATCCTGCTACAGCCTACATACATCTAACAATCCAACAATGCAGCAATGCCTTCAACATAGTCTTCACCATACATAGAAACCATGGAGGATGCTGAGATGTAACAGAAGCGGGGCTTCAAGGTTTACCGCCAAATAGAAAGTTTGAGTTTTCCCTATCTACCCAATGCACTAAACATGTTCAGCATTATTGGCTGCCGAGCGAGAGAGAGCCGGCACGGCAAGCCGGACCGGACGACGGACGGACATGTCAAAAACGAACTGGGAGAAAAGCCCATTCCCGTCGTCCCGAGTTTGCGTTTTCACGTAAACTAGTACAAAACTAAGCAAGGGATAGACGCAGACGAGAGGAGATGAACAAGATGGTGAAGAGAGATGGCTTTAGGAACTTTTTTTTACACCGCCAAACACAGAAAATCTATCTGGGCTTCCCTTCCACATCCAATCCATCCAACAAACCTCCCTTCCAAATACCTTACAATGGATTTTTATGGAACATGCCTGGCTTTTCCCTACCCTTCTCATGATAATAATATGTACTTTTGATCATCATCTTTCTTTCTTTCTGGCTTTGCTTGGTTTGGCTTGCTTGTTTCCCTGAAAGCGAAAAATGACTCTCTTTTAGTAGCCCATGCCTGGCCGTGCATTTTCTTTCC
>JAQIWX010000031.1:0-39996 GCA_034696785.1 Lepidocyrtus cyaneus | reverse complement strand
TTAATAATAAATAACAATAATTCATGTAACAAATACAGATAAATCCCCTCTTCTGCTATGCATTACTATGTGCAGACCGGAAATTAAGTAAACAAACTATCGGATTAACTGTTATAATATTTGTGTAAATAGGAAGCGGATTACTTCACAGCTAAAGGTGAATATAAGGTCGATGAAGAAGCATCACAGACAATGCTCAATTGCTTAATGTATAAGCTGTCATACTACCGATTTGGAGACGTGAGGGTAAGTGAGAAGTGAAAGAGAATACTTTATAACTAAGTACACTAAATACGTGTTTTCCACGGCACGGTATATAACGGTATATTTGTTTGGTTTGAATTACACAGATTGGAGGCTACACAGGTTTTGATAGAACCCGAAATTCTGTTATTGGAAACAAAAATATTGAGCTGACGTACTTGGAGGAAGCTTACACTTCTGAACATTGGCTTGTTCGTATTTATCGAGTGAAGAAACCACATGAATTCAACAGACCAAGAATTGCTAGAAGTTCAAGGCAAATCAAGACTAAAGCAATTCTTACGAAGAAGGTAATTAATGTTGTATAAAAGAATATAAATATCATAATTGAGAAAATAATTTGATTTTTAAAATTAAAAAATTGATTGTTTTTTAGACGAGCAAGAAGAAGAAAGGAACGCTGAGGAATCGACCAGTTGTTGTAAAGGGCAAGGGAACGCGTCAAGCTGCGTAATTTGTTTTAAGTGATATAGACATCGCTACATTTACTTTAAACTATTACTCCAACCCTAAGCATTAACATCAACTCGAGACCAAACATTCTTATTCTCTAATCAGCAGCACATACAACTAGTGTTTAATTAAGTGTATTTGTAAAATTTGGAATTTCTTTACTGCAAGTAAGTAGTTCAATACTTACTATTTGCCATTGATAAATTATAATATAATCATCAGTCGTAGAGATTTAAGTTTTTTTTTAATCTCCATAATCCCAACAATTCAAAAAGGGGTTTTGTACCTTTCTTAAAGTACTTTTCTTCAGCTGTTTTCAAAAACTTAATTTAATTTAAGGAGAAAAACTATTTATAATAAATTGTTATATTATGTATGAATGATTTGTGAGATGTGGGTGGGTGGTGCACGATGATTGTGAAATTGTTATGTAAAATACCTGATATGTTTGCTATTTTAACTTCAAATTGGGCGTTTCTTTGAAGATACAAGTTGTAAGGCCTTATTCCAACTTATATGGTTATATAATGTTTCTTATGTAGTGGATGAGTTTATATTATCAATAAAACTATTTAATTTTAATTGTATGAACAGTTTTTCCTGCGTACAAAAAAGATTTAAGCTTTTGAATATCGCGAAAAGGGACTAAACATAAGAAAAAGGAGGAAAGTACGTTTCCGCTCTGCTGTGATGCTACACTCCTAGATATGAAGTCTGTTAGGTATTTTGTGAGAATGTACTGTAGTGGGAAGAAATTGTACGCATGCTCAGCGTTTGTGAATCAGTATAGAGAATATATTTACTAAATATGTTAATGGACAAGGAAAGTAACTATAAGTAAAAGTAAAGTTTACAATAGCTTGACTCATTGGTATGAAATGGACAAGCAACACGTAACCTAAAAGCATATTTAAATCAACAACATTATCACTTCATAGTAAGTCTTTTTGAGTAACTAAATTAATTTTATTAAACCTACATACGTAGTTCTACATTCATTGCAATATTTTTGAGAACATAGTTTAGCGTAAATCATAATTAAATTATTAATCTTTGTAAACATGCCTAGTCTAAACTTTCCGAAATTTAGCTGTATTCGCCAAAGAAAAAATTATAAAACATGTTTGGTATATTCTTGTTATACTGAAAGAAGTTTTTCGTTTGCTGTTTATTGGCATTTGTATATTTTCAAGTGTTATGAAGTTTCTACGCTGAGCATTCATACCTGGTGTTTATCCTGTTTCATATAAATGCTTAGGCTTATTTGACTTGATTAGTTGTAACGTAACAGAAGTTAAATATTCGTAAATAAATTATGAATTGCTTATACATGCATGCGCCTAAAATCCGTAAGTAATCTAGCTAGGATAATAGCTAATTAAGTGATGTTAGCTGTGTTATGTTAGTACATATATATTTAATATAAAGCGTCCTTTATATTGTAGAACACCTAATACATACACAATTTAGAATTCAATTGCTATTCTGCACATGAATTGTGTATTATTCGCGTCGATTTTAGTTGCTACTAAATTATATATAGAATATGTTGTGCTAGAATTTAAATAAAAGACTTATTATAATTATATAAATAATTATTCTTATTTTCAATATTTGTTTTAATTTCTTACATCAATAATCATTCCATCCATTCTTTCCATTCCTGTCGGAATTTAAGTAGGGAAGGGTAACATAGCTGTAGCGATACAAAATTAAGCAGAATCAGTGTCAACCTGAATATGAAAGACTAGAAATATTTAAATGCCTAATTCTATTTATAGATAAATCTAAATTATTTTACGGTATGTTCGACGTATTATGGATTATCGAATTATTTGATTAGCTTCTTTACAACTTCCATAAAAGCTGGAATGAAAGGGATATGATGATATGACCAAGGATTGATTCAAGGAAAAGAGGAAGAGCTGTATGTACTTGGATTTTGCTCCCACCCAAGCAGCGACTTGCCCCTTTCCGTTTATGACAGTTGTACTAAAATCCAAGGAACTGCATATTATTCACTCCTATTCCGTTTGAAATACAAATTGTAATCAGAAAATTTGAAGATTTTTGTAGTCTTTCGAGTGAGTCTGCTCAACTATCCAGAACTTTCAGTATCATATACTCATAGTCATTTACTCAAAATGCTTGCTAATAAGATTCTAAAAACTACGTACCTATTGCCAATACCAACTATGAAGGAATCATAGTCAAGGTAAATCAGTGCATCGGAACCGGAAGGTCAAACTGTTTCTTCACTACTACCTAATTAGCACTCTGCTAATATGGTTAGCTAGAGACGCTAGCTGTATCATTTTCTGTCACTTCCATCCCATGAAAACAGATTCGCTAATCATTTAGTAAAAAAATGCGATTGTGCGACATAATGCTTGAAATCGAAATGATTTGTGCTTGAGCATTTATTGGGTGGCTGACAATGGCAATGTTATTCCAAGCTTTTTGCTTCTGCTATGCAATAATCCAATCCACCTCTTAAGAATTGGCATGTACAGTACAGTACAGTAGTATTTCAGCATTTTTCTTCCAGAATTAAGACGATTTGAGATGAGAAAAGTGCTTCTATACAAAGCTATATTACTCTACTCTCGTGGTCAGTGTTATGTTAGTTAAAAGAAAGAATGGATGTATCCGGATGGGAGGTAAAATCGTCCTCCTGAAAACATGTGACTTGTGAGAATATCAAAGATTGGAAATAAATATTGCGACCGACCATAATGAGACCGACACTGCATAGATGATATAATATGAATATGCGACCGTTATGTAACGAAGAAAAGAAAATTTAAAAAAGGATTGACCTTATGTTCAAGACATTTCCCTTGTTCGGTCATGCCATGTACAAACTATTTTTTATTCAGCAATATTTTATAATTGATCCTCATGGATAATAAATAGATTTTAAAGAGGCAGAAATGAGAAAGGAACGACTGTTAAAGATCTACTATGTTATGTCTCCTCCTCAATCGCCTTCAACTCCAGGTGCATTCTCTGCAGTACTCTATTACAACTAAAAACCAATTAAAATGTACAAATTCATATGAATAAGACTTTGTCCAGTCTCATGGTTGCTCATGTTCGTGTTCTTCTAGCAAAAATCATTTTATCTGGCCAAAAGTTTGCAAAGAGCGAAAAGCAAGCCTCAATATTCAACAAGCTTGAAATTATGATCTGGTAAAATACATACCTATATATTATGATCACATCACGATTTGAACATAGTGGCAGCAAGAGTGACTTCGTTTGCAAAAAATTGTATCGGTTCAGTCTCATAAGTTTGCATCATACCAATACCAACTCATGGACATTACGCATTCAAATCAAATCAAGTAAAATCCAGCAAATAAGTGTTGGGCCCAGATTTAGTGAGTGCATACATGAACTGTGGCATATTTTTAAAACGACAGTAAATTTCAAACTTGATACGCTTAACTTTCAGAATAAGTTCCAGAAGTTATCTAATATTATACATATAATTGCTATATGTAATTGCACTGTATTGACATTACATACTTATACAGGAAGTATGCGAGTAAAATTCATCATATTTCTTCTATTTCAATAAAATCATGTAATTGTAAAAAAAATCAGAAACATAACAATTTAAAGCTTGACTGCTAGGGTCAGATTATGATATTTGAGGCTGAAGGAACGGGCGGCCGCAACGGAAGGAAGGCAGCTAGCAAACAAATACTTTTGTATTTTAAATTAAAAAAATACCTTAAATTCCTTAATGAGCTAAGCTAAAAGTGCCAATGACCAGATTAATTTTTAGACAGGAATGGGAAAGGGTTATTTCTTAAAAAGTTTTTCACAAAATATTCAAGTCCCTTATTCATAGGTAAAACAGATACATATTAGTAAACTGGCATCGTTTAAAACCACAGCCAAAACCTCTTTCATTTCATCATATCAGGAAATCAGGGTGTCGAATCGGCATTCATGATACTTTAGTTAGGAAAGCTTTTGCAGTTATGTATCATTAGTTTCTTCGCTTTAGACCGGACTTAGCATGACTATAGTAAAGAAAGATACATAAATATTTCTATATTTCGGGTAAAACTTTGCATCTAACGTTGTGACTTAAAAGAGAACACAAAAAACCCTTTTCTTAGGAGGTCGATAACGGCTGGTTTTATATAAATATTTTATTTACTGAATTTTAATCCTTTTTCTGATGACCATATGGAGGAGTCAAAGGATAAATACAGCATAATATCTAGTTCGGACGAGGAATTTGGATAGGTATATATGCTTTTTGGGAAATGGGGGACAATCGTCGTTATCGTGGTTTTTCAATACTGAAAATGATTTTCATCGGTGACAACAACAAGGTGCATTCATGACTAAAAGTTTCCTTTTGAGCTTCGGTACAATTAAGGTACTTTTATGTTTCAATTCAGTATGACCATTTTACGGAAAAAGGGATAAAAGCTTCCTTCCGCCGTAAAAAATCAGGTCACTCGAAATATATTTTTTCAACAATGAAAAAACATCGCACATTTCAGGCTCCTCAAAAAAGGGTTCAGTACTGAAAGTTGAAGTTGAATGTCATCGTCATCATTACTAAACTGTTGAACATTTGTCTGAAGCAAAGAAGAAATCATGTTCATAAAGTTTCTTCGAAATTTTAAGCTATTTTGAGGCTTCGAAAACGTTTTTCACTTCAGAATTTAAAAATACATTTTGACAGGCAGGCAGGCACCTACCATTAGTCCAGGCCCTTCGTCGTTACAGGGTTTGATTTTTATTTCTCATGGTTTGCATGGCTAAAACTCAAAACGACCCCGCTGCTGATATGTGCCATAATTCTCACTCAAAATTTTCTTAGGTAGTGTACAGCTTTTCTTTCTTCTTTTATCAGTCCATCTATTACATAAAAAATTCTTGGTGCTTTTGCATTACTTAACAAAAAGTATATATTACATATAAAAGATCCTTTAGGGAGGCTGATAATGACAATGAAAAGGGTTTCATGATGATACAGAGAAGAAATCGACATATGGCCATACTATCATAATCGAAAAGAGAATCCAAACTGCTATTACTATTGGTATGATGATGATGAGGTTGACGCATTGACGAAGAAGAGCGGCAGAGCAGCAACATTAAGAAATTTGATGTTTCTATTCATTGCTTTTCTCGGCAGAAGAAGGCCTGCAGGCATGTCTAGTGTAAAGAGAAAAGGGGGATAAAGCTAACCATATGAGCAACGAACGAGCAATCTAAACAGAACTCAAGAAAACTCAAGAAAAAAATCTCTTCCCACCACGTGGTGTGTGTAAAGTGTAAGTCAAGTAAGCATCTTCATCATCATCATCGTCCGACCGACCGACGAACGTGTTTCAACAGGTTTTTCTGTCAGCCATTCTTGGTTTTTCTTAAAGAAAAAGGAGCAGTCCTAAACAAAGGATAAAATTGAGCTCGACACTGAAATACGGTTTTTTTCTTACATCACATTTCCTATGTATAAAACAGTCAAATGTAGACAAGAAAAAGTAAAGCATATCAATATTGAAGTAGTAGCCCTTCTACCAGACAATATTTGAAAAAAGTTTTTTCTATTATAAGGATTATTGCTCGAGGGAGAAAAGGGACGAAGACGAAAGTGACATGCTCGAATGGGTTAAATTTTGATGATGATAAAAAGACGCAAACTGAAAGAGCTTCCTGTAACAATAGTATTGCGCATGAATTTTATGGCACTGACACTGGCATTTTAAAGGAAAACCGTGACATACAAACAAGGCTAACTCACATTTGGCTTTACCTTATCGTGTGATGTTTTTCCGTAATCCTCCCATTTCCAAAATTTCCATACAAAAACTCAAGCTTCAAACTTTAGGCAGAGAACAGCAAATATAATGGATGTGATCAGCGCAGCGTGAAGTATGAGTTTTCAAGAATCCCAAATATTGCAATGCAATTCGTGCGTTTTTGGCATGTAAGAAAATTTCTTTTCATTTACCAGCATTATAGCTTGCGTTTAAACCGGCCGGTTGGGAGGGAACAGGAACTATGTAACTTGCAAGCTGGCCGTATGTGCTTTATGTAGACCTTGTATTACATAATAGTATCGTTCATCATAGTATGAGCCTGCAATCTTCAATAGAAACAGCCAAATTTCTTTCACCAAAGATTTTGATTTTCTCACATTTCCCCCAATGAATTTGTTTTGCTCACCCACACATCACATAAAAGTAAATTACCCATCTCATCTTCATCTCAATTCAGTCTCATTTAGGTTTAGGTGTAATGGTTTATCTTTCCATTAATTTCGCTTTGTCATGCCGGTTCATGTATCAGTATCAGTATCAGTATACAGTGGCTTTTTCATTTTTTGCCTCTGGCAATTGAGACATTTTTCTTTTCAAAAATATTTTCTCAAGCCTAACAACCCGTCACCCTCCACAATGCAATACAACGCAATAAGGAGCAAAAATTAGGTCAAAGCGAGAGTGACCAACACTAAAGCCTTCTTCAGCAGTTCTTCCGTCTCCAGTCTGTATTCTACATCATTAATTTGAATCGTAGAAAAATGAAGAAGAAAAGGGAAAAATCATTGTATCATAGTATCATCCATATATTTTCATTTCATTATCCACCTCCATCCATCTCCATATATCATACTTTCAAACTCAAAGTAAAACTACTTTTGTACATCATTATATCAGCGATTGAATTATAGAGCGATCCGCAGCAAAGAAACAAAAACGAGGACCGAGATCGAGTCGCAAGGCAAG
Source organism: Lepidocyrtus cyaneus (assembly GCA_034696785.1). Lineage (NCBI taxonomy): Eukaryota > Metazoa > Arthropoda > Collembola > Entomobryomorpha > Entomobryidae > Lepidocyrtus > Lepidocyrtus cyaneus. Next base: position 32,518 of record JAQIWX010000031.1, on the reverse strand, counting down.
GCAAGTCGGATAAACGATAAAGTTCACACACACAATAATAAACCTTCCAGTTATACTCTTTTTCACCAGCAAAGCCGTAAGGATTGCATGCAATGCAACTGTTATGCCGTGATGATGCAACAAGCATATTTATCCATAGTAAAATCTCACCAAACAAGACAAGCAACAAGCAGCCCTGTACTATGCTGGCTGTGCTTTACCAAAACGTTTTTGCTTCCCAAGAACTGATCTGCCTCAGCTCATCCCTGTGCTTTTCTTGTATCTCTCGCCTTCCTTTCCTTTTGGCCTATATGTTACAGCATAAGCAAGCCTTTATTACGCGTGTATGCTATCCCATCCCCATCCATGTCCATTCAAATGACCAAACACCTGCTTAGTTTGGTTTCCCCTTCTCTGTTCTCTCTCTCGCCTCCTCATCAACATCTACCCCCACAAAGCAAAACAACAGCGAAATGCACTGCAAAGTACTATGAACTGCAACTGATTCTCTGAATCTTATACCCTTTTTCTCAAGAAGTGGTGTACCTTTTCACAGTGCAGTGCAGCAGCCGCCCTAGTCCTTTACCGTGTTTTTCCTCTACTTTTTTGTGTTTGGGAATTTTGAAGAAAAACGTTTTCCTTCACAAAGAAGAAGCTTGTTGCAAGGCCACACCAGAAAGGGATTGGAGAGAGTGCAGAAGCAAAAAAAGCACACACAAGCTTATTACCCACTTTTCTAATCAATCTTGATTCAACGCAGACACTAACTACCTAATTAAAACTTAACAAGTTGTTGCCGGCAAGTGAATTAAAGTGATTATACCATTAAATTACGTCATTCATTATTGCATTGTTTTTTTTTGTGATCGGAAATCCGATATTCATCTCACTCAACTCAACGCAGCAAAGTAAAGAGAAAGTAACACAGATTGATTCAGAGTTAATTCCAATTCAACAGTACAGTCGATTGATGAAATCAGAGGTAAGCAAAATAATGAATAATGAAGGAAAATGTAAAGTAAATGTAGTTGGTAGTTTAATTTAGTTAGATGCAAACTAAACTAACAATGCTTTTAAAATGTGGCATGCATGTTTGTAAAATTCGTTGTTTGTATGTGTGAACCAACGAATTATGTACGTAAATTTGGATGAGAAAAGAAGCAAAAATATTTCATAAATTAAAAAAAATCACCGCTTTCACACTGACAGTTGAATTTTGAATAATGATTACTGGTTGTGGCTGACTGTATTTAACTTCAATCGCATGTGGCAGTTGTGTCAAACATTTTAATTTCCATGTTATGTAATTTAGTGTTATATGTGATTTTTTATGTAACAGCAATACCAAGAGAGCACGCACAACGTCCTTGAAGTCGTTTCCATTCCATTTCTTCCTTCCGGTTTCGCTTCTTCATTGAACTGCATTCATAAACCTATCTTGAATCATCCCGATCCCGACAGACAGGCAACGAGTTGACCGTTGACAGAGACGTTGAAGCATTGAGATCAAAGGTCAATTTAGGCATACCGCATACCAAACCAGAAACCACGACCTACCGACTACCGACAACGGATATCCTCCTAGCCATTGTTGGATGAACTACAATTCTCAAAAAGGTTAGAAATATTTTTCATTTATTACGATTTCTTTGCTTTACTTGTTAAGCCAGTGTTTTTATATGCTGGATAATTAGTGTAAGTTTATCTAGAAATCTTTAAAATGCTGTCTTATTGGGAAGTGTAATTTGACAGTAAAAGTTTCCAGTTTTAGTTTGAGTATTTTTTATCAATAAAAACATTTTTAAATACATTTTAATTTTTAAAGTCTGTTGGGCAACTCAACCCGTTATTTTGATTGATGAAAATATTTTTTATCGTGCTACTTCTGAACTTATCATACACTTTAGGTTAGGAAAGAACCAATTTAAATTTAATTTAAACCAATTTAGATTTAGGTTTTATGTAACTTCTCAGCACATATCTTGATGATCGATAGCCATAGATAGCATGGGTTTTGCACTTTAGCTTGCCAATTTCCCAGTAATCTAAAAATGAGACAGGAATTTTACAAGTCATGTCAAGTGAAAATATTATTTTTATAATTCTTATGATCAATCGAAAAATGAACAGTTCCACTCTAATTCATAGTTAGGCATGCCATTAAATCGGTGTTTTAATATTATGAATTATGAACACTACCGCAGCTAGGTTTTATCATGTTCGTTGAAGTGCACGAGAAAAATATTTTCTTCGATAAAATTCGGGCAGTTTAAACATTGATGAGTTAGACAGTGTTTCCTGCGATAATCATTCACGACGAATGATACGGTCACGCGCGCGCTATCATTGTTAAGCTTTGGCTTCCGTTTTTAGATAACCTGGGGTCAGGTTGTAAGTAGGATTTCGAATTATGCCCGGCATTTGTTATAATTATTTGATTACTAAGAGGAAAGGCCCCTTCTCGATCAAGAAGATACTTTCTAAACTACACATTTTTTCAGTCTGTTTACACAATTTTTAATTCATTTAGTTTTTAGTCAATTTTGAAATGAAAGTTCCTTGAAGGTGCCTAGATTAGTTAAAAAAACTACAATTTTTTCTTGTCTCTGTCTCCGCTCACTCCATGAAATCACTTCGGTCAAGAAGATGACAACTGGTACAATTATCATCACCTTTTCCTCATCCGAACAATTGTACGCAACGATAAGGTACATAAAAAGACCGTACCATTTGCTTGTGTATGGTTATAGCAGGCTATCTACTGGGCGCATCAATAGCCTAACAGACTTTTAGTTAAGAAAAAAAAACCAATTGATTTTATAATTATGATGATGATGATGATTATGATGACTAGGCTAAGTCTCCTTTTTTCCCTTGTTCATTTAATTTACAGGAGAATTATGCTTGTGAGTTTGTCCAAAAATAATCTCGCAAGTAGTAGTTCATGTTGGTGATTTGAAAAGAAAAATTAGGAGAGATTATTTTATCTAAGTTTATTCCATTCCGATCAGAGTTTCCAATTTTCATCTTTTTCCATCTCTTTCAAAGAAAGATGTTTTAACTTTCTATCTACCCTACCACACTTTCTACTTTGATTGAATCAGAAAAAGTAGAAGAAGAAGGCAAAAAAATTGGAGTATGAGACGTGAACAGAAGTTGTTCCTAGAAATACTGGATGCCATGTCATGTTCCGTCTGTGACCACTCCTCCGCCGTCTTCGTCAACTTTCCCTTTGCACATGTGTCTTGGTGGATTGTCCAAGACAATTTGTTATAGTAAGTTTAAACATTCTAAAAAAATTGGCTTTTTTTAAATTTTCTCCAAACTTCCTGAATCCTAAAAAAAATATTTTTTCTTACAAAATTTTCTATTTCAAAAACATGATGATTTGAGACTGTACTGTACGTATCATCATCTTACTTATCTTGTAGTCTTATCATCACTACCCATGTTCCTTTTAATTTTTTTTATATATTTTTAAATTTACGTCATAGTTTGTTAGTTTAATTACGATTTACATAAATATTAATACCCCCACATCTCACCATTATTTTTTTCTACCTTTTGATTTTTTTTGCTGCTGGTATTGCTCAACTTTTCGTCGTGAATTTTAAAGGAATTTGTTGCGTTGGCTCTTTGGTACACTCACTGACCAAGATAAGACCAAACAAAAAAATCTAAAAAGAACTTTTGTCAATTTCTGTGACTGTTTGTTTGATTGATTGAATTGAGAAGTTGAGCTGAGCTGAGAAAGTAAAAACATTAAAAATACACTTTTGACGTCTCTGCTGAGCCCCTGATCTGATGATACGATTTACACAGTGATGATGATCTACAAACTAAAGCTTGAGAATCAGATTTATTGCACACTCTAATGTTAAATTATTACGCAAAAACTACTAATGCTGAAAACTGGAAGGAGCCAAACCTAGTGGAGAACAACGAGGTACAACTTTTTGCGTAATAAACATTTGAATGCAATACAATCTGACTGTCGCTGTCTTATATGGGAGTCACTGGCTTTCTCTCTTTAAAAAAAATATTTTGATGTGGGATTTGTTTAAGGTGAGATCTATTACATTTGTGTTTCCCCTTTTGCTACTACTTTTTTTTATAAATTTTTAGAATTTTTTACCTTCGTTTACGTTTTTTCAAAATATACAGCACTAACTTCAAAAAAATGAAGTTAAACATAGTTATAGTTTAGAAATAAAATAAGTTATACCTACCTATTTGCATTTATTACATAATGAATATGAATGTTTGCCAACGCTGTTTTGATTGCTTTAATATTATGAATGTATGTATGTTGCTGCTTTTTGCTTCTTTTTTTGCACGCAAACTCATAATATTGATGTATGCATAATAATATCGGCAATTACAGGACAAATTCATATGACTTATGTACATTAATTACTTCGATTTTTACCAAATTAGCTGTAGCATCCGAAATGATTTTGGATATCCTCATTTCGTATGTATACACCTCCACCATTGGGGCCTTGTGGCTGTAACTCAATTCATTTGAACTGGTTTTGCTTGCTTACGTAATGCAATGCAGTAAGCGTTTCATGGATTATTTTTTATTTTTCGGTCCAAACTAATTATAAGTGCTATCATCATCATTCATGGCCTTTCATGAAGCATTATGAAATGAAAACTAGGGTGCTAGCAAAACGGAGATGTTTTGGGAGTACGTGATCAGATCATGAACGATCGTTTGATTACATATTATGATGGTGATCTCATCTTGATGTTGATGCGACTGTTGTTAAAAATATTTTGTGGTTTTGGTTTTCGCGTTGATGGGTATTTATTAATATCTATGTATCTGGATGAAATTTTTATAGATGCGAATGAATGGTCTGCCTAAAAACGTCGCGGCCTTCTTGTGGCCACTCAACTCATTTCCTTTCGATAATTCGCTATAGCTACTCATTCTTAACTTACTGTACATACAAACATGCAGACGCTTTGGGTTCAGAATTCAGAATTCTGTTTTGTACAGAATATTGCGCATTACTTTTGATTTCAATGTATTTACCTCGAAATCAACTTGGACTTGCCCGGTGGGATGATTCATTAAGTTGACTTACCTATGCTTGCATTGCATATATGTAGTCCTAGTCCCTGTCTGAACAATTGCGCAAGAGAATAAGAAGTAACTGGCTCTCATCCTCCCTAACATACCTGTTTTCAAGTGTATTGAACTTGGTTTTGGGAGAGTTAATGATAAAGGAAGTATGTTTATGCGTTGGTTTCTCATGCTCATTGTCCGTCGCAAAAAAAACGAGCTGAAATGAAGAAACTAGCATCGCAACAGGCAACTTTCAGCAAGCAGGATAAACGAGGGCACTAGTTCCATGCCCATTTTTTACCAAGAAAAACTGCAAGATCACATGCTTAGCCTCTTCTTCAGACTATCTCACTGCTGAGCCAGAGCCACAAGCCATAAAAATGCAATATGTATGTACATAAAATTCTTACTTCAATTAGAGGGCTTGCGGCTCATCGATATGTCTATACCAGTGCAGTGGGAAGTGCGGCCTATATGGTTACATTTTTCTGTGAACATATCTGCAGTTGGTTGTTATTGTAGCTTAGCTATTAGTGCGTTGATCCGACATAATATGTCTCCCATACATACATTATTCCTTACAAAAACATGAATCATACTTTTTCGCACTGTTCTTTTTAAGCATTTTCATGTAACTCGGATGTTTTTGTAAATAGCTATTTTATTTTCGCAAGGCCGTGGCCGGTGGTGCGGTAGCTGTTTATATATAGAACATCCATATAATCAGACTTTGGTATAATCATTACTTTGTTTGTAAAGCTCACCTACAGCAATAGCTCCCAAAACTCCGAGTCTGTTAGATACTCGCTTCAATCTCACATGCTTCTTTGGTTGATTTTGGCTGATGCAATCCTCATCTCATTGTTGCATGTAGGAATCTCCTGGCAAAGGGGATCTGTATATGGGAAGGTTCTGGAAGAGTAAAGAAATTTCGATGAGGATCGAGAAGTAGGTAGCCTCCGTCTTTGCCGAGAAGGCAAATGTAGTGCTGTAACAATGTGATATGATGTTGTGTGGATTTATAAAAAAGTTACTTTTAATAATGCTGTAATGAATAGCAAATGATCATAGTGACATATTGGATTAGATTTAAGAATAGGAATGGGAAGAAGAGAGTATCTTTATTATTATTATTATGGCTTGGCAAGAACGGAACGGAAGGGTGAAAAAGGTCTGAAAGTGTTTATGGTCTAAAAGCTCAAATACCCAAACAAGTTAAGTGGTTGCCGAGCGAGTGAGTATGATGTGATGATGTAAAGTTAAAGTATTGTATCGTATTGTATAGCATGTATAAAAGTGTATCCCAGAATTTTTAGCATTTAACCTATCTGTATCAAGAGAATTCATTCATGATAAGTACATATCAATTTAATATCAGAGGGCCAGGCTAAAGCGACTAGCACCGCCAGAGTCAAAATCCACAAAAAATGGCCATAAGAGCATACATAATATGATAATCTTTCATCGTCTAATCATCATTAAGTCAGAATTTTCATAGGTAGCAAGCAATATAAAAAGCGAGTAAGAAAGGCAAATGATATATGTATGGTGGGGTGGGACACAACGCATGCAAACCGCTTGCACAAAGTATGCCCTCATCTTCACCATGTCTTTTTAAAACCCTTTTTTTGTGAATATAAATTCGCTCATTCCATCTCATCCAGTCGTCATCACTCACTCAAATATTTAACAAAAACAAGCAGTATGAAGTTATAATAGCACCCCGGAATTGTAATATGCCCTAAAACTATTTGCATGCGCATTTATTTTTCCCTTGGAAGTTGGAATGAATCCTTATGATGGGAAAATCATTCGTGATCGTGATATCGTGATAAAAACGTTTACTTTCCTGGATTTTTATGTCTTATTCAAAAGATCTGGATAATCAGGATTTCCTCCCTCCCACAATCCCGGTTAGTCTTCTAATTTAATTTAATTACATTAGGTATACTGTCGTAACATACAAATAGGCATAATTAATTAGGGTATTAATTGGGATTAAGAGTTTATGATTTTGAATATTTAAGTGCACTTTTGGATCGAGACATGTCACACAATAAAAATGAGCATCATTATCCTATATCCTAAAAAAGGCATTCAGTTTAGGTGGTGATATTCATTCCTCCACAGTTATAATTGGGTGCTCCATGCAAACAGCAGTTATAACAATGGTTATACTGCCACTTAACTGTCCATGCGTACATGCATACACAAGAGGAATGATTCACTATCTAATATGCATACCTATTGAAGTGCATACGGTTTTGAGAATATTAAGTCAAACCGAAATTTCCTTAAAATATCCGAACACGATTTATCCTGGCGAAAATGTCATGAAGATATCAAGTCAATCCCGAAATTTCCTCAAAACTTCCGTACAGGATTTATCCTGAGAGGAGATTACGTGATCAGAAATACTCGACCAATCCGTTTAAAAAAATATATTCTTCCAGAAAAGGGGAAATGAATGCAGAGCAGAGAGGCATGCATGGCATATCATTCCCGTCCATCTAGAAGTTAACTTGTAACACATACATAATATCAAGTAAAAAGTATGTAGATAGTTAGGTACTTGTTACGGAATCTAAGGTAAAAGGATTAAAACGTACAGGGACTAGGTTCGACACTATAGAACGGTGGTTTTTCAAATCAGACATCTCAGTCGTTCAGTGTCTCCCGAAGGAAAAGGAACTCTTCCCTCATCTCCTCCTCTGCTCTGCTCTCGCGCTAGGAAAGTGCAAGTTAGTGCATCAGCCATCAACATTGCTTGTTTACTTGTGAGCGTGAAACTGGAAGCACCAGTTTTTTGTGTGTGGTCAGGTTAGGTGTGTGTAACAGTAACGGTGCTATTTCCTTACTTTGTATTTGGTGTGTGTGTGTGTGCGTGGTTTGGTAGATGTGAATGTGAGATCGAGTAAGTTGATCATCATCATCGCTACCATCCAAGTTATCTAACTCGATGAGCTCTCATGAGCTTTCATCAACGTGAACTTCTCTTGATATTTGTAAGTCCGCTGGACAAACATATCACAAGTGCTATTCTCTAGATATTAAAAAAAAAACTTTTAAAAAAATATCTGATTTTTTTTAAACTTGTATATTTGTGTATGTCTGAAAAACAAAATGAACTTGGTATTTGACTATCGTCAAAAAGTGTCCTGAAGAACTTAAAAAATGTTTACTGACTTTGCAAAAATGTTGTAAAAATGTGAAATAGACCTTGTATATAAATTAGTTAATTTCTAGTCATTTTTCCAACGAGTTTATCAGATTGCCCCAATATTGTTTTTTTTATTTCATGGATAAGTCATAGGTAATTTACAATTATTTCTTTTTATTTCACCGTAATATTTATCTACTAAATAAATAATTCGCAATAATCAAGGATAAAAATAAAATGATAAAAAACGAAAAACTAGTTTAAAAAAAAATAAGTTTATCTGTTTGAGAGGCACTGCACTGGGAGCAATTAAGTAGTTACCTGAAATATTTAAATCCGCTTAAATTGAGTTACATCATAGTAAACACAAGGCACCTTATAAAAATTTCAATGTCAGTGTTTACATAAGAGGATGATGGTTTCGTTGCGTGTGCTGTCATGTCGCAGATGCACTTTCATGATTTATTCCAAACTATGTAGATTATTTCTCTCGTCAGCAGCAGCGCAGTGACCTACCCAGCTCATTCATGAAAATGCAACAGACTATAAAGAAGACAAGTTTTTCATCAATCAGTCAGTCCGTCATTTTTATCTGAATTACAGTGAGGCCAAGTGCCACAAATGACTCAAATTCATTAGTTAAACTGTCTATTTAAACTAGTGCATTTTACGCTGAAAAAAAAAATACTTCAAGCTCAAGAGCATATCTATTTTTACAACGAAGGCAAATACTTTGTTGAGAGGTCTATTTAATAGCAATAGAACGAGCAGGGGCATTGAGATAAAAAATTATACAAACAGATGATAGAAAGGATGATAGCAACTGATTATTCCTAAATTTCCTGCCCAAGATAAGTAAAGTGATTTTAAATGGAAGAAAAATCCATGCATTTTTTTGGCTCAGGAATTTTTTTTGCATATTATCTTTCTTGGAATGCCCTCCTGAATCGTGAAGTTCAAAGTGGGAAAGGTTAAGGTTTTACCGCACACAGTGTAATGTGTTATGTAACGCTATAAATATGAATGAGTGGTTAGGAAAATTGCCTACTCGCAAATTTATTACCGCGCTGTAGTGCTTAAATGTCTTATTACATTCCAATTCGCAAAACCGAAAAATGTTGATCACCTAATTTAAAGCCATAAATGAGACTTAAGTAATTTAAAGCGTAGTTCACCGTGAATAGTCATTGGAAGTAGGTATAGTTAAAAGATTTTTTATATTTTATGCCATGAATGAAAGACAATGAATGAATGAATGACGTACGTAAGTTTCGCGAAAAATTAGGCATGTAATTTGTTTTTGCTGATGCTGTCGAATTTGTCGAGTCCATGGTACTCTACCATCAGTATACAATACATTTAATCGAATTTTTAAATTAATGCAGTGTTTGCAAATATATAGGTTTTCGCAAAAAAATTGTCTCTTCATATTTTGGAAGTTGATTTTTTTATTTGAAGATGACTCACTTTCCAATCTAACGTTAACATTTAGTGAAAATTAGTTTGTTAGGGTGCGGATTGAGTCGGGTGGTATGATTGTATCGTCCTTCATATCACCATTTACGTCAATCGAGAGCTCAATATTTCTTTGTTGTGTCAAATAGAGTTTGAAGCAAGTGCAGATGCTGTGCAAAAAAATAAAAACTTCAGTAAATTCTTAAAAACAAGTAGCGGGCTATCAATGCTTTCAATTTCTATACGTATGTATTTTATTCATGTTCTTAATAAAGTCGTTTTTATATCGCTACTGACTAAATTTTTTTCTCTAAAAAAACTCAATCAAAATAAATATCTACAGTAGGTAGTGTATATTGATGGTGTGATTGGGAAATATCCGATGACTCAAATTGCATATGTATGACATTGCTTTTATGTATATGTAGATATCACCATTTCATATTTATAAATACCACAGTGTTTATGTATAAAATCTGTCCAGAGAGTCGAAGTGATGAAATGAAGTGATACTCATGGGGAGTATAGGTATAGAGATGTAAAGATGATATCATATCATGGCTGCGCTGCGGCCGGTGGCAAATAAATATAAATGTATAATTGAATCTACTCAAAAGTCTACATAATGAGCACAAAGCGAACAGCCATGATTAGATAAGATGTGGGACCATAAAAGGAGCTCGTAATGTACAGCAATGAGGAAAGCACACGTCAGCTTTTCTTCTTGCATCTGCATTATCCTCTGTTACGTTGCTCTCTCCTCTGGCCTTTTTTACTTTTTGCTTGAACTTTTCCATTTCTTTCCTTCCTTATTTTTTTGTACGGAAAGTCAAGAGAAAGAAAGCGTGAATGGGTTTGTCTGCTCTTGCATTGTTTCGTTATAACACGTCAGGCTAACTATTGCCTACCTACTACGTAGCTAGGTAAGTGTACCGATCCATCCGTTTAAAGGATGTTATAAAATGCAACGCAATTGTCAATCTATCATGATATGATGATCATTGATCATTGCAAAAAAATGGTGTTTGTTAATAAAACTACTTTTAGTTAGATATAGCAGAGCAGGTGTCTTTAAAATGCAGGATATTAAGTTTTCATAATCAATTTTAGGCATTCTACGGATTTAAGTATTGGATGTGATCTTTTTTAAACTTTAATTGAAGATTATTAAATTAGAATGGTTTTTAGATGTTCACTTTCGACTTTACCACACATGAACATATATTTTGTTATAGCCACTTGTTACTTTTCCTGCTTTTGGAAAACAAGTACCTTGTTGTCTGGCTGGTATAGTGCTAGTACCTCAAGTTTAGGTTTTTATGAAAACCGTGTTCGGTTTTTTTTATAAAGTTTTGGAAATTAATATGACTGCATATACGTAGGCAGATTTTTTTAAGAAGACAACAACAATATATATTTCCTTTTATCATGATTGCTCCTTTGTTTGTTGTATGCCCGTGGAGGTACCATGGAGGTCAAATATTGCATCAGCCACACCACGCCACAAATAATCCTAATGCATATAGACAAGTGTAATGCTACATTTATCAAAGTACTTGCCTAAGCTATTATGGGTACTCCACATCTAAATTTATTCAACCATCATCATTTTCACATCACATATAATGAACAATAGTAGAAAGTACTCAATAATTACTTTGTGTGTATGTAAAAAAATAGAACGACAGCAATATGATTTTAAAAAAATACATAATAGGAACGGATAGGGATTTCATGGGGTGTTGGCAAGATCACAAAATGGCGACTGATCTCGATTTCTTCGAGCAAGGAGTGAGTGGAGCGGGAATAGCTTACTCGAGTCAATCTCCAGCGTCTTTGTCTGAATGACGTTTATGGGTGGTAACCACCCATTGTCGACCGGCCCCTTTCGTAGCATACTCCTCCCTCATTAGAGAAGGAATCGGCCTTTTTTCTATCCTGCCAGTGCAGTGCATTATTACGTTGACGCCTGCGCTTGGGTGCCAGAAGCGGAATGACTGCTAGTCAACGCTGACGCTTCTGCTTCACTTCAGCACAGTAGTCTTGGATCAGTTAGCGTAACAAGTTAACCGTAGCTTTTTCTTACCTTGCAGTCTCCTCTACAGTCCGGCATGGCTTTAGGTTCTATTACTTATGGAGGAGAATATTGTTGATCAAGTTATGAGTTGGAGCAGCCAAAAAATAGTGAAAGAAGGTTAGGTTAACTCTACCGAAAGTATAATTCCATCAATGCAATGTAAATACGGATGCAGAGCACCCTGGAAAAAAATTTCCAACTAGACACGTTAGGTTAGGCTAACTAGAAAATATCATATCGTGAAGGTATATTATAGTACACTTTCAATTTTCTCCTGTACATTTGATTACTTCGAGAAGTACAAATGAGACGTGCTTTTGGAAGTACTGTACCATTCAATCATATCAATCAACGCTTGATTGGCTTTGTTAAAACGAACATTTTCTTGTTAAACAGGGAAATAAAGCTTCATGTGAAGAAAAAAAATTCAAAAAAGTTTTTTCAATAAAAAATTACTGAAGTCGTTTCAAAAATAAATATTCGTAATTATCAACCTTTCCAATTAAAAAGGAACAAGAGAGGAGACATACCCAGATTAAAAAGGTACCCCATATCACATTTCATTTGGTTCTATTTCACCTCATTTCTGTATTACTGGCTTGGGTTTTATGCCATGCCTCTTTGGGCTCTCTATTTGCTCATTGTTGAACACTGATCTGATCGTGAGCTGAGCCTTGAGAGCGAGTGAGTCATCATCGGCATTCCTTTCCCTAAACCAAACCACTCACATGCCTCCTCAAAATGGACGGCGGTCGTGCGGTAGCCTGATAGGAAGTCTTATCCAGTTTAGTTGGCAAACTGTATTTTATCGTGTTATGTGATGTTATCATCAATCGAACGTTTTTCCGTATTTTGTAATTGAGGCTATGAACTACAATACTTTCACCAATAAGGACTAAAGTAAATAGTGAAAACAATCCTAAACTTGAATATTGAAACCGTGTGCATATGCACATCATCAGAAAAGTTTTAGCTCATCATCAGCCATAGGTAACAAAACTGGTGTTGCGATTAATGCAAACTTGAAATCAAAGTTAATTATGTGAAAGTGTGGTTATGGTTCTCTTTGTAAGCCAGCCTAATTCAATTATGTAACCGCATCAATACTACTGTTTATTTGTAGTATTCATTTCGTTCTGTTTCATATGGAAAACGTCTAGTTCAACTTTTCTTTTTCCATTACTTTTTCATTAATGGCTTTTTTACTCTGTTTTACATAATGATATACTAGTTGTTTATATTCAACATTGCGATACAAGAAAGGAAGCATAGCTAACGCATTCCTTCACAATATGATTTTGCATAAAAACCCGTATAATACCCATGAAAATGCAAACCCAGTTGCTTTATGTTTACTTATGTCATTGTACTGTATTTATCTTTTTAATCCAGATATTAGCTATCCAAAAAATTAACTCAACCTATTCGATAAATTGTTTGCTTTATTTTCTCCGATATTTATTGCAATTTCAGGATATTTTCGAGACGAAAGTAGTATAACTATGAATATTACGTCATGCAAAATACAAATTGCATGATCCGACTGTATGACTCGCTTTTTCAGACCCGACTTTGAAAAAATGTTCACTTCCAGATTTTAATTCAATTTCTTCACTGTTTTGCAGTTCAAAAAGCCAAATACCCATCACATGACAGATCCACGCAGCTCTTCAAAGGTTCAAGACGAAGACATCGGACAACATAGAAAATTCAACTCAACCAAGGCTAAAGGAGTAAAGTGCAAGTTTGGTCTTCAACGAAGCCGCAGTTTGTCAAACATATGCGGCACCTTCAAGATGGCTTTCCGATACTTGTTGGCGATTGCCATTTTGCTGGTAAGCAGTGATTTTAAATTTTATACATTTCTTAGCATTCAAATGAGTCAACGATACCGAGCTAAATGATCAGGAACACTTGAAATGCTAGTATTAACATGTTGTACTCTGTCTGATTAGGTTATCGTAACAAAAACGTTAATTTTTATTACTGATAGGTGCATACTGTATACTATACTGATTAGCTCATCTCATAAAGCTTCATTGCGTGGTCATCATAAAACACTTTGCCAGATTTACAAATATTATTCCGCACTCCGCAGCGGAGTGCTCATTGAGATTTATAGTTACTTATGCATGGGTATTCATATTCATTCAATGAGTCATTACGTTGGGATCCTAATATCGTAACAAAACAGCATTGTTATTTCTGTCACTCCATTTCCAGCATTTTACTGACCCTTGTGTGTGGTTATTATTCTCCGGATAGGGAGTACGAGTTGCAACGCAATCAATGGTAACGTAACGTTACGCTTTGAGGTTTCATGAGAATTCGCCTTAACCCACTTTCAGGAAAGGTTCATAAAATCACATGAAATCACATGAAGAGAGGGAAACTATTGAGCATCAATATAGCAGTCAATTGTTGCGCATACTCATGGGAATGCATAACGCGAAATAACAATAGGAATAATCTCTTTTTGGGACGGACGTCTCGTTCGCTGTTGGCAGTATATACCTTTTCACAAAACTAACTTGCAGTGAGATACGCTAGACAAGTAGATAGATAACAAGTATAAATCTCACCCGACTGCATCTTCATCTATACAAATGTTGGTTGCATTGCAAGGTGTGAGGCATCCCATCGGCAAGCTTCATGAAATTTCATTAAATTTGGATGTTAGAAAAACCTTTTCATTCATTTTAGGAATGTGCTTATCCATGCCTATTTTGAATACCTAATTGCTTCAACTGGTTAAAACGCTTTATTGCATTTAGCATGGGACGCATTGCATTGCATTGCATACGGCAATTTCATGTTAACCCTTGATTCACTTTCAGTTTTAATTTTAGAAGATAATGTTGATATATTTTAAGTAAAATAGTAGTCTTCGATTTTGAAACACATTAACAAGTTGTATATCGGCTTCAAATAAAATGAGAAAACCTTTTTTTACTTGTTTTATAGGCTTCCGCCGGCATTTCTCTCTCGACTGGAGTTCCCGGGGGTGAACCAGTTGCTGAAGCATTACGAAGGGTAATTTAACAATTTATTTCACTTTCAAAACACTAAACCACTTTCACACAACGTTACTTGCACGGCTTTATATCTGTGTAAACGTGAACTACAGACTCTAGTATCATCTTGCAATTTGTATGTTTAATTTATTAAGGGATGTTCTTCATCTGATGATTGTGAATACAATCAATACTGTGGTGGAAGGAGTTCCCCGAAGCGCTGCATAGACTGCTTCGAATGCAATACGGTTATGCGGAAGCCAAAGATGGGGACCTATGATGGCCCAGGATGCGCCATGCATCAAACGGACTGTGGGGATTGCTTCGTTGGGTAAGCCAATGTTTTGTATTCAGTCTTGTAATTAATTTTGCACTTATATTGCTAAATTTACAATTAGTTGCACATTGCCTAGTCCACTGTAATCCACTATTTTTTTAATTATCCAGAAACCGTATAGTTTTTTACACATTTTAACTAAACTTAACGAGCAAATCTTTTCTGAGTAATCTATGACTTGGAGCTCCGTACAGGGAGCGGATTTATGAGGACTAAAGCGTAAATGAACATAGCATCGCGTATTTATATGTATTGTAGAGTAACGAATTTGACATGTCGAATATAATACGTTTGCTGAGTCAGTAAACTCACAAATGTCGTGTCATGCACAAAATTTACTACCTTGCCTTGAGGGGAATGGAATAAGCTACATTGCTTTGTTAGACTAGCTGCATGCATCTTCTAGTTCGAGTTTGTTTTTACATGACTTGCCATATAAGACAAGAAAGATGCGTTATGCTAAAAAGAAAGATTAAGATGAGTCACTGCCATCAGATCAGGCACGTGGTATCTATTTAGGATGGTTTAGCCAGTGGATTAGTATTTCTCAGCTTTATTATATTTTTAGTAATTAGTAATAGTACGCTCGTAATACATGGCTCTCGCAGTCGTGGTTTTATCGTAGCTAATAACTCATATTTTTAGTAATGCATTATCAACGTTTATGATACTTTGCTTGAATGTTGAATACCTTTGCTACATTGTTGCTTTCATGGATTTGGAATTAATGCTGGATTTGTCGTAATGTGAGACCTTTTTACCCTTCCGTTTAGATACCATGTAATGGGTGGCGTCTGTGTTCCTAGTGAGTCTCATCCAACACCAACTCTAGCACCCACCCGTTAGTGCTTTAATTTTTGAGATCACTATTTAACCTCACATGAATATATTAATATCTCTTTTTTTAAATTACAGCTGCCGTAAACGGAGGAGGTACAGACTTCCATCGTCAAATCGATGATGAACTGAAAGATGCATCAAACACTCCAATAATAACTGTGGTGTTCTCCGTTATAATCGCTGTTCTGGCACTTGCAGCAGTAGTTTATGGCTTACACCGATGGAGCAATGGACTTAAGCGGAGTAAGTTAGACTTACATAAGCATATATTTTCCAGTTAAAATAAACTTTATGTCTTTACGAAAGCTAATTGTTACTTTATTTAACTCTGCACAGATAACGCTCCCGATGAAGAGACGGCAGGCTTGTATTCTAATTCTTTTGAAAATCCGAGTGCTCCACCTGATGAGTACAGAAGCCCACCACCGCCATATGCTCCTGCTAGTGATCCGCATAGTGTGACATTCGAAAGACCTATTTTTCCACAAAGGGCTTACGCACAAACGGAAAATGCACGCCCATTTGCCAGAGGAAATGGAGGGTAAGAATAAATATATAAAATAAATATAATGGATGATTCAATGTTGCCGCTGGTATGTAGTACATTGACTAATGGATAATTTTGATTTTAGGGGGGCTTGGAAAGTGGAAAACTCCCCGGTAGAACAGACTGGGGATGAAGGTTCTGAAGGTGGCAATCCCACTGGAGCAGCCACCAACTGTGCTCAGCAAAGATCTGATGACGTCACTGATTCTTCAGTTAACAGCACCGACGAAGGATCTGCTGCTAACGAAAACCAACAACCTCCTTCTGGCACGGTTACACCATATGCTCAGCCAAGGTAAGTTGTTCAAATTATTGCGGGAAGGAGAATCTCACTCTTAACTCCTAATCATTCTAAATGACAACACCAAAATTTCTATATATATCTGTAAGTACTAAATACGATGCATAACGATAATTAATTCATTTGAATGTGTAGAAATGAGGATAGTCATTACCGGAGACAGCACAATGTTAATTCAGGAGGAATAACGTCAACTCCAAGACTGTCCTTACCCGGTCCATCGAATGACAGCAATAATCCAGTAGTCGGAGTTTTTGCTTTCAACTTACGCTTCCAAGCCATCTTCGGCACTTCCCCCATTTTTTCTCCCGTTCCGCCACAAAACCCAGTGCGCATGGCCATTTCTCAACCTGCATCCCCACGAAGACCTATTGATGACACCTACGTCGAACCTCTTTCCGACCTACAGGAGTTTCGTCCATCGAATTTAAGCCTGGACTCTGGGACTGGAACTGGAGACCACGACAGATCCGTTCCCAGCAGTAGGTCCGTGTCCGGTGGGGATCTTAACCTAGGTTCAGACTTGGATGAATCAATGTTTGATGAATTAGGTACGCACAATTTACCAGGTGCACCTCACCTTCCACCAGTAGTACCTAATTTTGATCACCAACTAGATGACCCATTTAACTTTGGCGATCAAATGCAAATGGATGTTTTTGATGCTTTGGATGAAGCAGAAGAGTAGTAATATCAAATTCTCCTCCCTGTAAATTATTATAAAAATAGTAATTTTAGAACAGAAGATTTGAGGCAGTTAGTCGCGTAGATTCTTTCCATTTCAGTTAGTATTATTGTCAGTCTTTTTCTTTTTTTAAACCTCTATGCGTTTTTTGATTACACAACGCAATTCCCGGTATTAGAATATTATAATTATTGTATGAGGAGATGACACCTAGAAGAGAATTATTGTTTAATACAAATTGTAATTTTGTGTTTAGCATGGCTCGAATCATTTCGTGTGAAAACTACGCTTTCCAAACTGTCTAACAAAGAATTTGTTTTTATAGTTTTTCTCAATTTGTATACACCTGCTGATCTCGGTAATGAACTTAATTACCTTAAAACGAACTGTTGATAGTATGATAGCCTAGTGTTGCTGTACCTTAAGGATGAACCTAATGAGCACAGAATGTTCCTGCAACTACTATGATGGCTTTCATAATAATAATTTAATTAGTCAGTTAAAGTAGGTATGTAAACATGTTTATAGTACCATAGTCAGTTCAGTAAAGCTGTTCGGGATAGGAGTGAAAGGTGTACCTGTGGCATATTCCACTTATACATAGATTAACAGACAATGCAATGCAACTAATTTATTGAACCAATTGGAAAGCGAAAGAAATTATCCCTTTTTCTATCTTTCTTTTAATGTTTGAAGTTTCAGTTTCGCAAAGTTTGCATTGCCTTTCGTAGCCGTTATATCATCGTCCGTATCGTTTTTTCGAGAGTACACGTTAAAGTATTCACGTATAATCGTTTCCGCTCTGTTTATGCATATATTTTTTTTAATTGCATGAACTAATCAATAGTAAAATGTTTAGTTGAAAAGTATTAGAACGTTTTAAGAAAAAAATAACTACTTGTACCGATAAAAAGCGCAGAAAGTTTCGAGAGTTTAGGGATGGATTCATATGATTCCTGGATTAAATGCAGAATGAAATTTTACCATTTATGTATTTTGTCTCTTTCTCCCAGAGTAAACATCGCTTCAATTATCACTGCCAGTCCAGCAAATCACGACGCGAATAGCTACGGTGTTGCGGTAGTGGTGGTGAATAACTAAATCATCATTACCATTTATGTACGTTTATATTATTATGAATCCTACTTAAATATCTATAATTATTGAAGACTTTGTATACTTAATAGTCTTTTGTATATTATTATTATTGTAAAAAAAACTGTGTATTATAGTTCATTACCTGTTAAGAGTTTGCAACATAATCTAATCGTTATATGATGTTTCGAGAAGATTGTAGTTTGGTTTGTTGAGGCCACAAGACTTAGAGTATTGTTTGACTTGTTAGTGAAAACTGTTACTTTAAAGTTCAGGATTTAAATAAGGATAGTTTCTTTGATGGGATGAGAATGTTTAAATGTGTGGCCTACTCTCATTTTCAAAGACTGTTATCTTATAAAAATCTGTATTTATCGAGAGAGATATTCTATTTAATGTAATTAATCCCGTTTTTTGATGAATGCACAGATCAGAAGACAAAGTGCATGCTATTGAAAGTAAATTACGCAATAATTGTATTCTGAAATGAATAATCCTCCAGTTTGTCGTTGTATTCATCTTCATTATCATCCTATCCTAATTAAAACTACCCTAATGTTTAAGAGAGATTTTATACATTTGTACATTGTACCTAAAAGCTTAAAAAAAAAGCATTTTCTTGTTGGTGACTATTATTTATAAATGATGTATAATGTTTCTGCGTTTAAGCAATCGAGTCATGATGCGGTTTTTTCGTCTTGAGTTTGTTCATATCCTGTTTCTCTATATACAGTGAAATGATTCTTCTGATTCTTCGTCCGTTACTTAACGTACATATTATATTGTTATAATTGTGCAGTCGTGTTATAAACATGTATTATCAACATGCAAATTTATTTTTAAAAAATATTTAAAAATCTACCAAAAAAATAAATAAAAAGCAAAATATTTATCTCAATGATTATGTTTATCTGATTGAATTGTGGGAGTTTGATTGTGAGAAAAATCATGCATCTAAAACCATTTGGTTTCACGTGCAATAACATTTCACTTTGCTTGATTTTCACTAAAATTTCTCATAAATGGCTCATATTTTTACTCGTTTAACTTGAACGGACGCAGTACAGCTTTCGTTGCTTTCACTCTGCGCTGCCCATATTGCGATACGAGGGGCCAGCGGATCACCGTTTTATTGTCATTACATAAATGAAGCACTCTGGGATTTTTTATTTCTGAGAATATCTGCACAACAAACGAGCGAAATCTCTTTTTCCGACAGCAAGTCTCCCGAGAAAATATGTTCATAAGTCTTTATTGAGAATATTTGATACATTTTAACTTGTAACAGAATTTTGGCAAAATTCTGAAGAGAAAAGCAACCATATAGTAATAAATGCTCGGAAAATTCCCCCTTTCCCCACTCCCGTTGTGTCTCCGCAGGACATTCTCAAAAATATTTGTAAGTCTGTAGTCTGTGGCCACGAGTGAATGATATTGCATTTTGTCTTTCACTTTAGTATGCAAATAAAACTACAAAAGAAAGTGGTAGCATTTCTCTGAAAAGTGGTAGGTTCCGATTCGTTGAAAAAATTTCCCCCTTGAATTTACTTGGGGTTTAAATGAATGCATGAAACATTTTAACAGCTTAACTGTGACTGGATTATGAAAATCATCCGACCTAACCTAACATATCATTGATCATGCTCCAATATTTTTTTCCAATTTCAATTTTTTTTCCTAACAACTTTTTTTCCTCCTCCAGCCGAAATCTCCGAAAAAGAGATGACAAACAAACAAACCCAAAGTATAGTAAGAGGAATTTATTTGCTTTGCGTAAGTACATCCCTGGACTCAAGTCAAGACTTGTAAGTTTTGTCTTTATCTTGTGGAAAAGTTGACAGAAGCAGTAAAAAAGCCGAGAACAAAATATCAGCAAAAAAAATTCCCGAATTTCACGAAAATATACATACTCATTCCTTCCCTTTTAGCCGAGGTCTACGGGGTAGGGGGAAACACATCGTCCTTTCATCATTTGACCCTTGACAGCTTCTACCAAGTATATTTATTTTATTTTTTGTCCAGCATCTGAGACCTCCCATTCGTCTAATCCACAATCACGGTATAACGGTAAGTATGTTCGTAAGCGTATTTTTATATCGATTTGCTCTTCGTTCCTCAGAAAATATTGTTTGCTAGTTTGAAGCGTTTTGGGAATCGGTCCAGCCTGATTGACTGTCCTGTAAGGCAAGAAAGTTTCTTTTGCATCTGTATGCATACAATTTCCGTAACACCGAAAGGGAATATCCGGGTAGACATCGTTGCTGTATTTTGTTGCTAGAAGGAAAGAAAAAAACCAATTTTCATGGAACCTGTCTTATCAAAGTTCAGAATGTTCAGAAGTTACTTGTCGAAGTAGCGTGAAGCGTCCTTGTTGTATTTGAGGACAAGTGGAAGTCCATTTTTACAGTAAATCAGACTGACCCATCCACTTTGCTTGTTTTTATGACTAATACATACCTACTCTCATTTAAACTTTCAGATAAGGTGCGAGCGTTGCTTTTTAAAGCCCCCACAGTAATATTTTTCCTTTCTTTGTTTCTGATTTATAGTGAAGGTTTCAAAATGAGTCGGGAAGCTCCAGAGGATGCGGATGAGAGTGGGGACAACCGTCAAGGTCAGCCTGTGAACGATATTGTTGCACGTGAAGAGGCTGAGAGAAATGTGGATCCGAATCCTCCTGGAGATGAAGCTGAACGCCCCGGACAATCCAGGTTGGTAATTATATTTAAAATTACAGCTTGTAATAAGCCCTCATTTTCTTCGATTGTAATTATGACAGCACATCGTTTAAATCATTTATTTGTAATTTTAGTGGGTCGGTGGCTGTTGCGGATCATCGCGTTGAAGTAGGAGCTCCAGCTGCTCAACCTCTCCGGATGGAGATTCCAGAACCAGTGCCGGACTTCAATGAAGAGCTTAGAGACCCTATCGGAGGCCAAATGCCAGTTTTATGGCTCGGACAGGAAGATTTTGTTGGTCCTCGGCCGGCAGAGGAAGAATAAAGAAAATCAAATTAAAATCATGTACATATATTCAATTTTGCGGAGGAGCTTTTAATTAGGATAGAAAGCATATGTTATTTTATTTTATTAAGAATTTATAACCAGTTACGAGCATTAAAAGCCCCAATTTAGAAGCCCCAGTCACATTTTCATACACCAACAATGAAAAAAATAACAAAGTCTTTCATTCTCAGATACTGTAGGAAGTAATTTATAAGAAAATAAAGTTATCATCACCGGTTCAAATGTAACCTCCTCATCTTATTTTTATCCATCTTTATTCACAATTCATTTTCCTTTCCTTAAAAAAATATGTGTTTTTTTGCAACATTGAAAGTCTCCAGATCCGTTCCGACATCTCTTTATTGTCATCTCATCCTTACCATTACCCACTTAAGACGGCAGCGGAGCAGCAAGCATCAAACTCCTCAAATATCAAATATCTTACACCAAAAATTGTTTGTCTTCCCTTAATATTTCAATTTCTCTTTTCTCATTCTGAAAGACCAAGTCATTTCTTTCCGCGCGTTGTAGCACACAAGACACAACCCATATTAAGGTTTCATGTTGTCCTGCCTTTTTATTTCATTTTCATACCAGCTTTCTTCCTATCAGAAAAATGATCTCATATTTACTTTCCTTCCTCTCGTCTTTCGTTCCTTCTCCTTGGTAGGAGAAAGCAGAGGAAAAAATGATGATGTCACTTTATATTTGGGCAATCATCGTCATCACATCATCCTCAATGTCTTTCCTGAGCTACGAACTTACGAAGGATGGACAAAGACAATATTGCCAAAACACAGGACTCTTCATGTTCATGCGGACATCCATTAAGCCAACTATAAAAGTTTGTTTTACTTTCACTCAAAATCTACACACCATTCCGGTTTCCTAATATGCCATTTTCCGCCATTTCCCTTCCCCTCTTGTTTGTTACTCTGTCGATATTACAGAATATATCTAAGAGAAAGAGAAAATACACTGAACATCGAGGCTTATCCACTCACTCCACATTTCAAATAAGCTTGTCTGCACTTACAAACCAAATTTTGTTTGGCACGGTTTTGGCCACCACTGCGGTGGAAGGAAAATTAGTGGACAGAAAGAAGAAGCCCACCATGAGAATTGAGAAATAAAAAGTGGTGGAATGTATAAGATGGTTTCACCTCCCGACTTAACATTCCAGTATGCTTCCAGATTCCACGAGAATCGCATGCACGCCTGTCCGATAAGGAGAAAAAATGCTATGGAAGGATATACTTACACGGAATCAACTACAGTTTCTAAAGTTGTGCTGTTGTGAAATATGTGGGTTGTCTGTTAGGTAGTTCCTTTTTCTCCTCCAAATGTATTTAAGGGAACTAACATAAACATCACATCACATTGCCGATTGCCCATCTTTGTTCACCCAACGTTCCTTTTCCTGGAACGCCGGATATTTATTTAGGTTACGCAAAAGTATAAAAAGGGAGAACTTAACCAACTTCATTTTATATTGAGACAGGGGAAAGTGGAGGAGGGCTCTGCTAAACAAACTGTTATTTTTGGGGGTTTGTTTAAGTGCTGGTTTGTGTTTGTACAGTTACTTAATCCGGTCTGCCAGATTCTTTTCATTTGAATTTAATTAATTTGGCATTCATATTTAAAAAAAAAAGTTTCATATGGGGACAGTGTCGACAAGGATGGTCCTCTGTTTGCAGAATTTCACAAAAAGCTGGGGGGAAAGTTACAAACTCGTGTACGGCAATTATTTATATGAAAATATGAATTCGAATGAACGTATAGTGTATATACCTAAATAGAAATTTAATGAATTCCGGCAGAAGTTACCTGTGCATCGTGGGGGTCATATTGATATGCCATTAACACGTCACAATTTTAGGTTGACATTTATATTACCGGAACAAAAAGCTTCGTGCTACACAGCAGCCAGTCAACGAGTCAGTCATACTTTGAGAAAAAAATTATCATGTTGACAATCAGGATGTTTGAAAATGTTGAGTAGGTAATAATAGTTTACGAGAGACTAGTATAGCGGAATGAAGAATACGTGTGTTTACTCACAGATGTATGAATAAATTAGTGTCAATGCAATTTCCCCACATTTTTTATGCCAGTTCAAATTTAACACAAATGTCATTTTGGAAAAATATAACTTAACGTGAAACTGCGTAACTCAACGCACCAGCGCAGCGATAATACTCAAAAGCTTAATATTACAGTTGGAACCTTCTGACAATGGGATTTATACAGAACTAGTGAACCAATTTCTGCCACACACATACATATCTTCACAAAGTCAATTAATTTTTTATCTTAATTAGGAAAGTGTTGTGGTGCCTAAAATTCTCCTCGAGAAAAAAGTGAGTCGAGTGATTTCTGCTCTGATATTACTATGATTAAATTATACATTCGGATTTTCTGCAAGATGAGCGAAAAGCTTTCATCTCGTCATTTGTCAGAGAGGAAACATTCATACGACATGTACTTTCTTGTGCACTTCGACAACTCATCCATTGCATAGACCAGAGGAACCCGAACACATTGTCGATCTGACCTTTCAGTTTTTGTGGGGGCTGGAGATTAGGTAAGAGAATACAAACTACAATGAGTATCGAGAACAAGTACACACCTACCTATATGTACTCTATTTTAATAAGTTACCTTGAGCCTAATGTGTGATGTGTGTAAAAATTCCTAATTTCATTGGTCTACATTACTTTCTCTAACTGTTACTTTCTAAATTATAATTCAAAAACTTAAAACAAGCAGAAGGGAACGAACTGTTTTTCAAGAGCCCATTTTGAACTTTACAAATCCTTCCACTCTATTTACTTTTTATGAAAATCCCTTTTCAACAAATTATTAGCAAAGCACCATGCCAGTTCTATTCAAGTATAATCATAATTTTACAGCCTTTCAATTTGCTGACTAGAAGAGCCTCTAGCATTCGGCATATTTTTCTTTATCCACGTGCATGCCGGTACTTCCATTATGGCAGTTTCTCTTCGGCGTATTATGTACATTACATTACGTTCGCTAACTTGCTCTCCTCCTTAAATTATAATAAAAAAAATAAAAGGAGCTGTTATTCCATGCCAGTCCACCTGCATGGAAACCCCTTCCATCAGCCTTAGCTTGCTCTTACTTATTTTCCTGGGCATGCATAACATGACATAGTCGCAAACATAAAGGAAATAATGTCAGCCATAGAATATTCATCAGAAGTTATGAGGGCATCGCGTCGGGCAGTAAAGAGAAAGTCGTTCCCTTCCCATGTAGCTAAGCATAGGAAATATTCTATTCTGAGGAGTATTCACGGGCGTGAATTTATTATATATGTACACTGGGGTAACCATCCGTCCGTCCGCTTCACTTTTTCCCGTCTCTTTCACCTTTTCATAATATTCCATATTATTCCATTCGCGAATTCATGTTAATGTTCCCGTATGAGTTTTACTTTACAAGTCTTACAATCACTATTATGCCATGCCCATCCATTCAGGTTTCAGGTTAGAGCAGAGTCATAACGTAACGTAAAACGGGAAGAACATGGTTCATTCATGTAACTACATGGATTCCATGCATGCATGTAACCGGGTCATAAACATGCTCGTAATCTAGAATCTAATAAGAAAAGAGATCCAGTCAGAACGAGTCATGATCATCATGCTAAAAAAAGAGAATGTAAATGAGAAGCGATGGATAGTTTGAAAGGAAACTTCCAACAGTTTAAGGTAGTTAGGAAGACTTGCACAGTTAGTAGCTATAAAAAAAAAGTGAAAGTGCATGTAGTCCACTTAAGCATGCGTTATAGCCTGATAATAAAGCCAATTTCGGATGGTGTCCTGGAACGCGTGATGTGATCGGACTTTCATGTTTTGGCATTAGGGAAATATTATTTTTTCAGATGTATTTTTGTCATGCTCCACCTGTATCAGTTCCGTCAGGTGAAAAGGACTGTACATTTTAAATTTGTTTTTCCCAGTCCACACAAGGCATTAAAAGGTGTATTCCGATTTCCGATATGGAATATGATGTCATTTAGTGTATATATTGGAGTGACGGAAGCGATGTAGGAATTTGAATAATAGATTCGGTAGACGCTAGATAAGTAAACTTGCTCATATTATTGGCACTAAGAATAATGTTCCAAACCATATGGTATCATTTTTAGCGGAGTTATGTAAACTAGGTGAAGGAGAAAGAGATGTATGGATGAGCTCCATGTTCGCTGTGTGTACGTAGGCGTACAGAAAAATAACTAGCAGTCAATTTTGATTTAAAAGAAATCAACTTGACATAAAACCGTGCATGCTTTCTTGCTACCTGTACCACTCTGTTCCAATTTCCAATGATACATGACGAAAATAAATGTTGCAAATTCTAAAGTAGATTGGAAGTAAGATGAAACTGGAAAAATATTGTAAGCTATGCATCGGGTACCTATCTTTGTGCCCAGGGCTCAGGAGAAAGATGGTCTCTGAGTCAAGTGGATCGAATCAAAGGAAGGAAAACATGAACATAAATAAACAATTCTTATTTGCTGCAAGGCATGTAGGCAAGAGTGAAATATCGTTTCCCATTTTCGAAACTTCCATCCTGGAGGTTGACATTGATACAGATAATGTATTCACTTGTGTGTAGCTTAAAGAAAGCCAAAGCAATACATAGATTGACATAGTTTTTTATGCTGACAAGTTGTAAAAATTAATTAGGGCAATTTTGTTACAAGATGAAGGTTTTTGCGTAGCAAGTTTTTATCAAATTGGCGCATTCACATTTTGCATATCGAGTCATATGTAAAAACAAATTACCAACCAATTTTTAACTAGTACTTGTTGTTTTTTCATCGTCTGTTTGTCCTTATCTGGGAGGAGGCGCTTGTACTGATTGATTAATTGTGTTGGAATATTATTACTTATTAGACACGGGAACAAGCTCATTTTTAGGACAGTAACATTGCATTGGTTGTAAACTTGGTGAGCTGCTCATTTGTATCCCTATAAATCAGTTCGGTTTATGTCGATCTTTTTTTATATCCATTGTGATCCCAGGCTTGTCGTTTTATAGCATTTTCGAAAAGGTAGGAAATGCGATTGTGAGCAAGCATTCCAGGTAATAAAAATTACACTGTGGATGCACATACTTTTGGGTAACAACATTAAACAACTGTAAAAATCATTTAATATATTGGTGCTTATCCACAATCGGATCATCTTTTCATTGCTACGTCCATGAAATGGAAGGATGACGTATCGCAACCGCCGAGACGAAGACCGCTTTTCTCATGTCCGCCGTTGTTAAAAATGGAGATGTATTTGTCTCAATACCGCCGTTACAGCACTCAGCACTAATTTGTGTTAAAATAAATATTTATCAGTTAAGTCAGTTTGCAATAAATTAAAAATATACTTGACTAATGATTTAGAAAATTATAAATCACTTAACTAGCAGTTTGCAATATTTATATTTTGAATTGACGGATATTTTACTAGAGATGTTTTCTTAGTTCGCAAATAACATTAGGGAATCTATATCTTCGACATGTCTTGTTACACTAAACCCCGAATAATTGTTGATCTGCTTTTAGTAGTTTTAAAGTACGCAAGAAAGAAAGTTCCTTCAGGTGAAAGAAACTCAATGCATAGAGTGTCCTCTTGACCTTAGTACAAAGTCTGTAGTCCTTCTTGGCTTTACTTGACTTGTGAACAGTTCAGGGGCTAGCCAATATCTAAAACCCTTTTGGCCTAGCTGGGAAATATGCATACTTAAAAAAGAAAACACAATAAAGAATGTGCTTATTGTTCCAATCAAGGCAATAGCTAGAATATGAATATTCAGAGAGAAAATGCAAATCGGCGGTCTTCGTCCAAAAAAGCGATTATCGGACTTGGAAAATATTGGTCTATCGGCGGTCTTCGTCTCGGCAACTTTAAGTGACTACGAATGGAAGTATATTAAGTATCATTCTGTCAGCTGCACGCTGAAGTTTTTGAAATTGAAATTTTCAACTTTTGTTACAGTTTGACAGGTTGTAACAGATATGAGAGAAAGCCCTTGGAAATGCGAAATTCTACATCTGCGAATGAGTGTAATAAAAAATATATTTTATCGCAGGATACGCCTGAAAAGCCAGGAACGGGAGATGATATGCATGATTAACTGATTTTATGAAAAGAATTTTATGAAAGAGTAATAGTTTGAATGGCAGTCGACGGTCTAATGATCACTGATTGTGAATGATGATGATATAGATGGAACATACATCCTAAGCTATAGTGTTGATTTCCGGATTTGAGTGGAATATAGGTTGTAAGTATAGACTAGTTCAAAAGACAGAATTCATAGAATGAAACTTGAAACTAACAAATAACAAAACTGCTGAAAATATATCGGATAAAAATCATTTAGATTGGCAACGAATTTCTTTCGAAATTCATTCAATTTGGTAACAATATAGCAAGCCAGAGTACCTAGGAAAATCGGAGAGGAGATTTTTTCAAAATCTGTTTATATTTTTGTTAGTGTGATGCGTATTCTGTGATGTATTTAATGATATGACATGAAAATATATTCTTCAGGGTTTGAAGCGACGTTTTGATTAACTGTTGAAGCCCCTCTGTTTATTGCGCTAACTTCCGCATGAGCAAACTTAAGTGACTTCAGATTTAATGGGACTTGAGGGAGTTTCAGTATGCATAATTCGGAGATGGCTTATAGCTTCGCGTATTCCGAGACTGGGCTTCGTGATATGATATGATATGCTATCGTCCGTGCCAGATATGTATGGAGATTTGTGTTCATTTTCCAAAACTTTTAATTTGAAGGCTCCAGGAAAACTGTTGTTTACGTTTGAAACGCTGTGCATATCGAGTCAAAGGTACATTATAATTATCTATATAATTAAAGTTTGTCCTTCAGTCCCCCTCCAGCAAACATACTTAAGTTGGAAAAAATGTAAGCGCTGTTCAGCTCGGATTTCTTGGGTTGGATTGTATTTATGTACGTACTGCAACAGGACTATAAAATCAACCTACATTATCAACATTAGCATAGGTATAAATATAGGATCGTCTCATGGTGCCCCTGTTAAATTGGGTTTTCCTACTTTCCGCTCATCTTCCTTCTTGTCTGCCCATCCAGAATCCACATCCAGAGAAGAAGCTTACTGCATTATTATTAGTAACTTAGTTCCACCACCAATACTTAGGTTTTATTATTTAATTAACTAAAGTACATCGAAAAGGACGGAGGTGGAAGTGGGTGGATGTAGTCAATAAAATCATTTCCGTTGTCCGTTGTCTTGTTTTTGCGGGTGCCACTCTAGTTGGGTGGAATATCATGTTAATCCAGATAGCACTTGCATATTGCAGATCTCTATTCCATACTACTACTGGCTGACTAATGCCAGCCCTAGCTGTCTATAGCTCTTCTTACAATCCAAACAAAACATTGTTCCTGATGAATTAGCCGTATTGCTTTTGTCAAATCATCATTCAGTTTGCTCTCAATTTAATATGGGACAGCAACCACATAACATTACACTAAAAATGAAGGCACTACAACATAATATAAACTAATCATCTAAACATGTATTATATTATGATGTTACTCTTCTCATTTCAGTCAATCCATCCACATCCATTGCCCATAAATTTCTATCGTCAACATTTAAAACAAAAATCTGCTTCTTTCTTCTTCACTTATTTTAAGTCAGAGTCAGGCTTGCTCTTACATTAAAACTGAGGATGAAATGAAAGAGACTATATATGAACAACATAAAAGAAAGCAGGAAAAGTAAGCTCCACCAGCCAAATGGCTTCATGTTTCATCGCCTGCCTCTTCATCATCATAATCATCAGCATCACCTATCTTTATACCTCCTCAGCCAGCCAATTTACACCTTCCCTTTGTTCCCACCCAACACAGACACACATCACATCTCTCCTTCAGGTTGGATTCGTAGTCAATTCAGTCAATTTGTGACTTCCCACTGGAGACCATAGATAAAAGGGGGGAGAGTACGAGTACACAAGAAGGAAACACAATAATAGTAACGAAGTTACGTACCAAAACTTGATTTCATTCAAGATTCAAGTGTTAGATATTTTGATTGGGAAGCAAAGAGGGAAGAAACCAGCGCACTAATAAATATATAGAGACCATTAATGAAATAAACTTACTCGAAAGGTAGATTCATTTATTCCAAACTTGTGGATGGAGACAAGGTGAAAAATAAATTAAGAACAAGAAGGGGAATAAGAAAGGCTGCTCTTAATAATATTATCAAGAGGAAGAAGAAAGCAAACTTAATGGCAGTCTGACTTTCTGCAATACATGCTAATATTAATATCAGATGAACTTGAGGTTAGGAATGGTATACCTGCGTAGGTATATGTACATGGCATACTTCTCATTTTCAAGACCTCTGTCTAAAACTATCTCACAATCAGACAAGGAGGAGCTACTCAAAGAAATACTTCGTTTTACTTGCCCATTTGCTTGCGCCATTTCATTACAAAAAAACTACTGCTAATGATACCAAAGAGCCTCTTGTTTCCTTTCTTCCTTTTCACTTAAATAAGCAAGTGGGAGTAAGGACTGGATTGGATAAAAGAGAAAGTCATCGTCACAGCTCCATCGCATCCTCACACATTGCTTACTACTAAACTAATACTCCATTCGTCCTTTACTCTTGTAGCACACTGGGACTTTTGTGACATGGAAAAGCATATTATTTCCAGAGGAGGGCCTTATTATCTATTTAAAACTTACGTGCGTACAAGAAGAATACACTTTCATGAATAGATTATATTTTTCCCTGGATTTTTTTTACATATACTCTGGAATGAATGAGTGTTTTCAGTTGGCTGGAAATAAGGACGGTGGAGGTGGAGGTAGATGGGGAGGGCTCTCAATTTCCCAAGTTGGTTTTCCCCGTCCTGGGCACATGGAAAATTGAGTATAAAAGTGTTTGCTCCCGGGAGTCTAAAATTGGCCCGCTGGTCGCCACTCCGACTACACTCACTGGTTAAATATATACCTCTAGCTGGCTATGTTGAAATGTACAGCATGTACATAAGTTGCAACCGTGCCGTGGTGGTGGTGTGAGTGTAAACGGGAAGTAGTTTAAATATAGGCACATACCTTTGCTTCTGCAGTATGAAAATGGGTAACGCAATGCACATTTTTTCAATCAATATCCAAACAAAAAACTGGATTAAATTACTTATGTACTACAGTAGTTCCCTGTTTTAGGAGAAGCACTGAGCAGTGGTGGGGAAGAAAAATTCGTTCTTTGGATTTCTCCCTTGGGATGGGCATTTTTTTTAGGTTGATGAAGAACGGTGAAAGTTGATGATTGTTTGTTACACGATCATGGTGTAATTAATTTGAAGGAAGCTAGGCGTAATATATATCTGAAAAATAGAACAGGTTACGGACGACAAACAGCCAAATGACAGGTTACAGGAGCCTGTAGGCATTTACACAGCCATGTTTTAATGAAAATTACAAAGTCTCAAACACTCAACCAGGTTTTGAACCATTTTGTGAGTTAACGAAGTTTTTGTAAAATACATAGTTGGCCATTCAGCATATAAATTACCTGTACGTAGCCATTCTCTTCCGTTTCACGCCATTGTAGTTAGCGCTGATCTGTTCAGATTTTTAAATGAATCATAATAGGGTGAAGAAAGGAGAGTTTGGAAGTTCTTCCACAGACCTATGTCAGATTTTTATATTGTGCTCTTGCCACAAACTGCAGTTGGAACTTTGTCTATCACTAGAATAAAGTTTGTGATTAACAATATTACGGTTTGGCTGGTAGAACTTGCAAAAAACTAAATGAATTTGGCTGATCATCATCACCGTGTGTATGCCCTCAAAGTTAAAACATTCTCATTAAAATTAAGTTATTAAAGCACCATCGCTAAAAACAAACCCCGTTTGTGGTAAGGCAAAAAATAAGAAAATCCAGCAACTAACTTTCTTTTAAACAGCCAACTCCAAAAGCTATTTTATATTTTGCTAGCGGAAACCCTAAATTCTTGTGTTACTCATTTCCTTCATTTTATTATAGCATTCATTTGCAATTTTTTCATTTTGCTTCTAATGCATACGTGCTTTTTAATTATTTTTTAGTCTGGTTCGAATACCACCAACATGCTACCTTTCAAAATTTTCCAATTTAGCTATGTAGCTGAAATATAGTAGCTTCCGGTTTTGTTTAAAAGAGGTAACGCGGGTAAGCTGAAAAAGCTGATGGTTACTAAGGGTTTTGCAGAGACATTTCAGTTTTAATGTACCTTATATGCATAGTTAACTATTTTTATCTGATATTATTTTACCTGGGCCGCATGGGAGGCAATTGCACTATTATCTTTTCAGGTTCAATGAATATATGTCAATAAAATGATTTGTGTGTTTTGGAGCTATGCCCTAAATCCCTTTCTTATCAATAAATTACATAGACAAATGTACAAATAAATGGAAAGAGCCCTGTCCTGTCCACTTGAGTAGATAAACTTGACCGGTTTTTCTTTGAATATTGTACATATCTGTATTTCCCTACTCAAACGGGGAAGGAAGGAAGCAATTTAATACATATGACAGAATATGTAATGTAACAAAAACAAACAATTGCAAAACCGAACATTTCTTTTAATTTACGGTGACCCCACAACAAAACTAGAAAGTAGCATACGAAACAAGACAGACAGTAACAGCAGACAAAAATACCCTACAACCATACTATACAAACAGCATTATTTAATTTCCTACAATTATTTTTTTACTATTTCTCAGTTTAACAGGAACATTAAATCGAGTTTCCATCCTTAGTATATATAATCTAAGTTCCATCCATTCATCCATCCATGTACAATGCGGTGTGCTATAATTGTATTCCCCAGGACAGAAAGAAACAAGTAGTTTTTTTTAACCAA